>CAJQZJ010032284.1:7531118-7568442 GCA_907164525.1 Lophiomys imhausi
CAAAGCGAGTCCAGGACAGCCAGAGATATTCAGAGAAACCCTGTCTCAAAAAAACCAAAAAAAAAAAAAAAAAAAAAAGTAACAAAAGAGTTATCCCTCAGTTCAGCAGGAAGGTGGACAGCACATGCCTCTGTACATGGATTTCACTACAGCAATGTGAGAAAAATAGAAAATAACAGCAGCTTCATCCATAGTTGGCTACTCCTCTCAATATTAAGGAGCTGCAGAGATGGCTCAGTGGTTAAGAGCATTGGCTGCTCTTCCAAAGGACCCAGGTTCAAATCCCAGCACCCACATGGCAGTTCACAGCTGTCTGTAATTGCTGGGTGTGGTGGCACACGCTTTTAGTTCGAGCACTCAGGAAGCAGAGGCAGGTGGATCTCAGAGTTCAAGGCATGCCTGGTCTATAGAGTGAGTTCCAGGAAAACCAGGGCTATAGATAGAAACCCTGTCTCGAAAAACAAAAAAAGACAAAGTTAAAATTCAGGTCCTCTTGTGCCCCTCAGGATTAGGCACCACACCTGACGTACAAACTGGGAGAAGATCATGTGGCTCTGATCCGCTGTCACAGAACCAGTGCCAGAACCAGAACCCGGGGCCCTGAGGCCTGGCCCAGCACTCCTTTTGTTCCTTCTGGCTCCCTTCAGGTTTCACATCCTGTGCCAGCAGAAGGCAGGTGCCACGCTCACCTTCCGGACACTGGGGAGCACATAAGGCTTTCCGTTGTCATCCCGGTAGGCACCAACTCCCAGGTTCATCTTTTTGCTGTTGGTATCTCTCTTGAAGGCTTCAGTAACTCCCAGGATGGGATCTGGGGGTCCCATTTCTACATGGGCCCACCAGGAGCTGAAATGAGAAACATTTTACCTCAGCCACATGAGCTAGATTCCCATAGCCAGGTTATGTCTCTGATCCATTTTGGAACATGTGTGTTGATTACAGAAATAGGTACCAGCCATCCAATAGCATAAAAGCCTTCAGAGGACTGGAGATTAGTATTGTCAACACAGATATGACAAGGTGGAAAAAGAACATTGAGGTTATTTTGGGTAGGATAGGATGTAAGCACAGGTTTAAAACATTTTTTTCTTTTGGTTTTTAGAGACAGGGTTTCTCTTTGTAATAGCCCTGGCTGTCCTGGACTGACTTTATAAACCAGGTTGCCCTCAAACACTGAGATCTGCCTGCTTCTGCCTCCCGAGTGCTGGGATTAAAGGCATGCGCCACCATGCCTGGCTTAAAACATTTCTTTCTTCAACTGATTAATGAATAATGAAAATGTGGTACATATATATGGTGAAATTTTATTTAGATGTAAAGAAAAATAAAATCATGAAACTTGCAGGTACAGGGACGGAACCAGATAGTAGATTGAGTGGGACAACTCTGACCCAGAGAGACAGATGTTGCATGCTCTCTCATGCGTGATTCCTGCCTCAGAATCTTTAGATATAAGTATATAACCTGGGGTCACCACAGAAACCAGGTAGACAAAAGGGAAACGTGGGCAAAAGAGAGAAGGTATTCTGGAGAGGAGGACAGGACACAGGTGCTATGAAGGGGGAAATGGGAAAAACAAGGGTTTGGATTTAGCTGGGAAGTGGAAATGGAGGGAGGACAACGAAGTGGGGGCGGGTGGGGGGGGGAGATAGCTAACACTAAGAATGTTTGAAAAAGCCATAGGAAACATTTTTCATTTTATTTCATTTACACACACACACACAAAATGAAGCTATGCCACTTGGGAGAAAATGTTGCTGTTGTCCTTGGTCGTTTCCCAGAAATTGAAGGTAAGGCCCTATTCCTGAAAATAGCACATTAGACATAAAGCTTGGAGAAATTGATCTGGAAGCTGACTCCTGTGGACTAGCTCCTGTAAGTGTCCTAAAATGCTATGCAAGCTGCCAAGGGAGAAGAGCAATTGGTAGTCCTACCCAGCCTTAAAACCTACAACCACAATAATGAACAGCATGGTAAGATTGCTCCCAGCGGGCTGGAGAGGTGGCTCAGAGGTTAAGAGCACTGGCTGTTCTTCCCAAGGTCGTGAGTTCAATTCCCAGCAACCACATGGTGGCTCACAGCCATCTACATTGAGATCTGCCCGGCATATATGTAGAGCAAATACTGTATACATAATAAACAAACAAACAAACAAACAAACAAATAAATGTTTAAAAAAAAAAGAAATCTTCAGCCGGGCAGTGGTGGCGCACGCCTTTAATCCCAGCACTTGGGAGGCAGAGGCAGGCAGATCTTTGCGAGTTCGAGGCCAGCCTGGTCTACAAAGTGAGTCCAGGACAGCCAGGGCTACACAGAGAAACCCTGTCTCGAAAAACCAAAAAAAAAAAAAAAAAAAAAGATTGCTCCCAGCATGCAATACTGCCACTGTATCTTGGGGCAAATGACAGCTGCCCAGTGGACTGAAGGTCCATTCAATAGGAGGGAATTCATGCCTTGTAGCTGGCATTTGCTACTTTGTGGGTTCTTTCTTCTTCTATCCTTCAACCAACTAATGCTATATATGAGAAAAAAGGCTACAGAGGAAAGGAAAGAGATCCCTGAATAAGGGGGTTGGAAAGGGGGGATGTTATCGTTAGACTACTTCCTGCTGATTAGGGGTGTGATGGGGGTGGTGTTAAGCATTCTAAATGTTAATTGGTCCTGTTTGCTGTCTGTTACTTAATTGACTCTGATTGGTTAAATAAATGCCGAGGCCTAGAGATTGGGCCAAGACAGAGGTAGGCAGGACTAAAGTTCGCGGGCTTTTAGAGAGAGAGAGAGAGCACCTTGGGAAGAGGAAGGTCGCCGGAGAAGAAGCCAGGAGTAAACAAGGAAGACACGCCATGGGGTAGATTAAAGAAGATCCTTCCACGTGGCCTGGAACATAGGCTTAGCGTGAAGAATAATAGTCCAAAGGGACATATGTATATATGGGGTTATATTTGGGTAATAGAATTATGAGCAGGCTTAGATGGGCTAGGATTACACAACCCAGGCCTAGGCTTGTTAAGATCCACCCGGTGTCTGTGTGTATTCATTTATAATGGCGGGTTAAGGATTTACACCACCAAAATAATTAAAGATAATATAAATACTAGTAAATAGTTTAATAGCTATTTTTTCTACAGGGGTGTCTAGTTCCTTGTGGGCAAGTTTGATCTTTGCTGTTAGGATATCTAATTTCTTTGTGCACAACTATTTAACAAACCACATCCAATAACCTGCAACCCATCTCTTAGGCTCTAGCATTTATATACTCTCTTGAAAAGTCCCAGAATGCCAAATATCATACAGTCACAGAAAGTATCTGCAACTGGTAAAATCACACCCCCACCAGAGCATGAAGAAAATCACAGTCAACTTATGGACAGTCTGAAGCAGCCCATATCCCCACACCTGGGATTAAAACAAAAACACATTCTTATAACTCTGTTTAAAAAAACAAAATTCCAAAATTGTATAATACCTGGTAGCATAAAGCTAGTTAACTACCAGTAACCGGGAAGATCAAGGTCCCTATAGGGGAACCTGTTCCTGTCACTTTCCTAAATCAGTGTACTTAACCCACAGCTAAGTGGCTTATGTTTTCTTCACTAGGCTTGAAGTCTGCTCCAACAGTCCTCCAGTCTCTAACTTCCTGAAACCCAGGCTTGCAGGTGTGTGCAGGATGGCCAGTTTGTTAGGCGGGTGTTGGGATCAGAACTAGCAATGATTGTGCAGAGAAGTCCTTTGAACCCTGGACTGTCTCTTCAGCCCAACTCCACTTTATTTTGGAGGCAGGGTTTCTTACTAGAGCTGGAGCTTGCCATTTTGGCTAGAATGGCTGGCTAGTGAACCCATCTGTTTCTGCACCCACCCCAAGGTTATAGACACATGTGGCACTGTGTCCAGATTTTACATGGGTGTTAGTGATCCAAATTCAGGTCCTCCTGCCTGCATAGCAAGGACTTTACCCACAGAAGCATTCCCACTAAGTCAACTGGGACAGGTGATTACACTGGAGGAGTAGTGTCCTCGTCTTTCCTTGGTTCTCCGTAAATCCCAAGATACAACAGAACATTCAATAGATATTTCTCAGCTTTCTTTTGTATCCTTGTTTGGTTTTGTTTTTAGTTCACATGTGTCCAACAAGGTAGTGGCAGGAACCATGTTAAGTATTCTACAGAGTTCTACAGGATGGCAGAAGTCTACCGTCCATTACGTAAGAGTTGACAATCGGGGCTGGAGAGATGGCTCAGCGGTTAAGAGCACTAGCTGCTCTTCCAAAGGTCCTGAGCTCAATTCCCAGCAACCAAATGGTGGCTCACAACCATCCACAATGTGATCTGATGCCCTCTCCTGGCTGCAGGTGTACATGTGGATAGAGCATTCAAATACATAAAAATAAATAAAATGTTAAAAAAAAAGTTGACAATCTCTCACACTCACATGAAAAGAACAAGTACACCACTGTGTCTAGCTTAAGTAGGTGCTGGGGTTTGAACCCGGCTTTGTGCCTGTCAGGCAAGCACTCCATGCCCAGATCTTTGGTTTGTTTTGAATCTCCTCTTCAGGTGCCTCTGTCTATTGGAGCGTATACCAGGATTTCTGCAGCTTAAAAAAACAACACAAGCCGGGCGGTGGTGGCGCACGCCTTTAGTCCCAGCACTTGGGAGGCAGAGGCAGGCGGATCTTTGTGAGTTCGAGGCCAGCCTGGTCTACAAAGCGAGTCCAGGACAGCCAGGGTTACACAGAGAAACCCTGTCTCGAAAAACCAAAAAAAAAAAAAAAACAACACAAGGGGCTGGAGAGATGGCTCAGCGGATAAGAGCACTGGCTGCTCTTCCAGAGGTCATGAGTTCAATTCCCAGCAACCACATGGTGGCTCACAACCATCCATAATGAAATCTGGTACCCTCTTCTGGCCTGCAGATATACCTGCAGACAGAACACTGTATACATAATAAATCTTTAAAAAAAAAAAAACACAAAACCCCACCCTCACCATGTGTCAATAATGTGGAAAGGCTAAGTGTCTGACATGTTTCCACCTCTGGACAGTACTGATGGACTAGGTTACAAAATTCCCAAATAAAAGGCTTTTGTTACAGTTCTCACCACTCACAGCAAATCAATTTGTAACTTTCCCGGCAAATGTGAAACCACATTTCTACTACTTTGAATATGTGCTATCTTAAAAATGTGTTCTTCAGCTTGTTTTATCCTTAATCAGTGTAAGTTTAAGAAAAACATGTATTAGATGAACACTTAGCATAAGTGAAAGGCATAGCTGTTTTGAATAAAAATTAAATTACTTTTACTTCCCAAAGACTTAAGTACACGAACTCAAATTCCTAAAATGTTTCTAAGTTCATTTAAGAAAAACAATGGGGGGGAGAGGGAGGGTTGCAAGTGACATAAACTCCATTTACCCATGTATGAAATTCTCAAGAAATTAAAAAATGGGACAACTTATTTGGAAAAGCTTTAATTTCAAAAGCAATTATTTATTCCTATTCTCATTAATATACTTTATTAGTGAAGGGTTCTACTGCTCAGTCATGCCCAAGCCTATTTCTCACTCACCCTGCCCCCCACTGCTAGCACCAGGGGTTACTATGGCACACTTGTTACAGAGCCCTAGAGATACTCTGCATATTTTCCTAGTTTACTTTTGGTCTGTTTCTACTCATCTACTCTCTCTAGAAAACAGCATCACACTTTGTTGTCCATCTCCTTAGGCTTCTCTTGGTTGTGGCAGTTTGTTTCCTTGTTTTGGGGACGTTCATGCTTTTGGTGAATTCCAACCAAACACATGCCCACCCCCCCACCCCCATGTTTTCTCACGATCAGGTTGGAGTAATGTTTCTTTTGGGCACAACAATTACATGGCATAGTATGTCATTGTAGACAATTTCTAATAATATTTACATGCTCAGACAATGTTAATGGATTGGTTACTTGGTAATTACACAGATAACTTCTGTGACTGGGCAGACTTTGATTTCTAAGTATATTTTAAAGTCTTTTGACATGTCCAGGTAGGGCAGGCAGAGCTGCAGTCACTGGTATGGGCATGCTTTCTGCCACCACTTCAACAAAGGATAAAGGGCTAACCTCCGTCAAGAGCTTTGCTTGCTTAAGGTGACTGTGTGGGGACTCATATTACATCCACCCTCAGTTTTCACCAGAAACATAAGTTAAAAGATGCTTAACAAGAGGTTGAGAGCATACTGCAGCAGAAATACAAGTTTCTCAAGGAAGAAAAAAAAAAAAAAGGTAGTTTGTTCTGGACGTCTTAGTATCCAGATTCTCTTTTACTCTTAAAACTTCGAGGAATCGGGGGCTGGAGAGATGGCTCAGAGGTTAAGAACACTGGCTGTTCTTCCAAAGGTCCTGAGTTCAATTCCCAGCAACCACATGGTGGCTCACAACCATCTACATTGAGATCTGGTGCCCTCTTCTGGAGTGAATGTGTACATGCCAGCAGAACACTGTATACACAATAAATAAATAATCTTAAAAAAAAAATAAATACACATCTTTAAAAAAAAAAAAAAAAAACTTCGAGGAATCCAAAGAACTTTTGTTATTTTCCTCCCTTACCTGAGACTTAATTATACAAATAGCACAACAGGGTGCAGCCTCATACAGATGGCAGTCGGGCCATCCAGTCTTAGCCCTATCCCGAGAGGCCTTTCCTGTGGAGTCTGCAGGGGCCGGGGCACCCTTGAGGCCCTCCTGGATCTGACTTCCTTTCACCTCGCTGTGAGGCCCAGGGTGGCCTGGAAGTGTTAAGCCACTTGCCCTGACTGCTGGGATTATTGTGTCTGGCTATTAACACAGGTCCTGAGTTCACAGTGGGTGGAGTAGGCAAGCTGACTGGCTAGTTGGCGCTCCTCACAAAGCTTCCATTCGTGGAAGCTTTATTAGTATTTACTGTACTAATATTTACCAAACCTGAGAAATCTGTTAGCTATTAATCATTTGAAAACAAGAATCACGGAAGACCATGTGCATTACCATAAATGACACCTAGTACTGCTATGAGAATAGTTTTGACCTACCAGGTGTGGTGGTGCATGCTTGTAACCCCCGCATACAGACAGTATCAGTGTTTCAAATATGAGAGGATGCATGAAGACAAACTCTGATGGTGAATCTTGTTTCACTCTCTCTCTCTCCTTCCTTCTTTGTGGTTTTATAACCTATGACAGCAAGGCTTTCCTCTCCAATGACTATCTTTGGGTTTTTGAAAGTGGTAATGGGGACCTAGATAACACCGCATCTTCAGAACAACCACAGAGATATGCTATGGGACACTCCTTATGCCCCTGGCAGACAGCTTTCCAGAGCTCAGTATCTACTTGCATATGGGAGTCCCTGTGTCCTCCATGACGAATGTCTAGATCGCCAAGAGCTCCAGGGGTGAGGGTGCATCTGAAGGTGTCAATGGTATGATCATCATGTGACAAGCAGGTCACCACCATGCTGTTGTCAGAGCAGCCTTTCTTCCCCCTAACACTGTGCAAGCAGGAACCATCCTGCCAGGCACAGGATGGAAAGCAGGTATTCAGCAGAATGCGGGAGAAGGCAAGCAGAGGTGATTGGCTTATAACTCCTAAAAGAAGCTATGAAGGATTACCATGTTTAAAGTTTGTTCACTTAGGGTGGGCTAGTTCCCCTGGGGTAGCGATAACTTTATCTGCGATACAAAGCTATTTCTTACCTTTCCCAATCAGTTCAGACAGTAGAGTGCATGGTTTTCCTAGAAGACTCCCCTAAGCTTAATGCTAACTTTGTTATGACCCTGACTAAACAAAACTGCGCACAAGCACACACCGTTTCTCATATGTCAGAAAGCTAAAGTTTTTTGCCTGGCCAAGTATTTTTAGACTTAAATGTATGAGTGTCTTGCCTGCATGTATATATGTGCACCAAGTGTGTGCACGGTGCTAGCAGAGGTCAGAAGGCATAGGATCCTCTGGAACCAGTTATGGATGGGTGTGAGCCACCAAGTAGGTGCTGAAAACCAAACCAGAGTCCTCTGCAAGAGCAACAAGCATTCTTTAAAAAAAAATTATGTATTCAGTATTTTGCCTGCATGTATGCCTGCACTCCAGAAGAGGGCGCCAGATCTTGTTGTAGATGGTTATGAGCCACCATGTGGATGCTGGGAACTGAACTCAGGACATCTCTCCAGCCCCGCAACAAGTGTTCTTAACTCTTAAACCATCTCTCTCGTCACCAAAGCTAAGATTCTTCACAACTGTGTTGCATATTTAGTTTTAATATTTCTATTGTCACTTTGGAGAAGTAACCAACAGTAGTTTCTTGGGTAATCATGATCTCTCCATCACATAACCAAATATCATCTGCAGGCTTAAGACTCACCCTTCCTAAAACTCGATATGAAATATAGGTAAGTACAGTTATCAGGCTTTTACTTAAAACAATGTTAGGAATTTCCTGAAAATACTAGCTTTCTTTGTAACAGATGCACCCTCCTGGCAGAATGGGTGCATGAATGTATTAAACTGAAGGCTTTCGGTTCATACTATTCACCCTAAGGTAAAGATCATTTTACAGCTTTCCTTAGAATAAGCTTTTTACAGTTTTGTATTATATAAACAAAGTTGTTGCTGTATATGAGAGAAAAGTGTGCGAGTATCATACTCTGTAGCTCTACAGAGTGACCTGGAACTAACTCTGTAGACCAGGCTAGCCTCAAACTCATAGAGAACTGCTTGCCTCTAGTGCTGGGATTAAAGGTGTGGGCCACCATGCCTGGTTATATAAACAAAGTCTTTAAGGCAGAGGTTCTCAACCTTCCTAAAGCTGAGACCCTTTAATACAGTTCCTCATATTGTGATACTCCAACCATAAAATTATTTCATTTACTTCTACTGATTCATTATTTTATCCACTTAAGTGTAATTTTGCTATTGTTATGAATCCTGCCTCTTGATGGCTGTGGCACTTGGTGTCCTAGCCACTGGGGCAGTGCTGGAGAGCTCGCCATGGTGGTGTGGGTGCAGGAGGGCTGACGGGCTGGCCAACTCAGCTACTACCCAGGCCCAGATCCAGGGCTCTGAGTTGGCCCACCCTAACATCTACCCCATCTATGAACTGCTAGAGTTCGTAAAAGGGCTGATCCTACAGACTCAAAGCTCCAGGATCTTCATGACACAGGGCAACAACAGGATATCTGAGAGGAGTCCTGGTGAGGACCCAGTATTGATAATGTAGCAGAAGCCAGAGACTTTGAATGACTCATTGCAATGAATATTTGCAAGTAAAGATGTGTGGACAAAGTGGTATACTGTGGGACACATTGTGACACTACAGCTTCCACTGACAAGTTTTGTTTTTTGTTTTTTCGACACAGGGTTTCTCTATGTAACAGCCCTGGCTGTCGTGGACTTGCTTTGTAGACCAGGCTGGCCTCAAACTCACAGAGATCTGCCTGCCTCTGCCTCCCGAGTGCTGGGATTAAAGGTGTTTGCCACCACACTCAGCTTTATTTTTATTTTTTTTATTTTTTTATTTTTTTGGTTTTTTGAGACAGGGTTTCTCTGAATATCTCTGGCTGTCCTGGACTCGCTTTGTAGACCAGGCTGGCCTCGAACTCACAAAGATCCGCCTGCCTCTGCCTCCCAAGTGCTGGGATTAAAGGCGTGCGCCACCACCGCCCGGCTCAGCTTTATTTTTTAAAATCTCATTTTTTCTCTTCAGGGGGAAGGTTGCAAGGGCAGAGGGTGGATAGGAGGGTACAGAGAGAGGAGTGGGATTGGGGTGCATGATGTGAAATTCACAAAGAATCAATAAAAAGTAACAAACAAACAAACAAAAAAACCAGCTGCTTTAAGGTGTCTTTATAAACTTGCTGTGTGCTTATATGGTAGGAGTTGGGACTGTGAAGAGTAAAAACAGTAATCCCAGATTAGCTGTGGGGTGACTAGCAGGGAGACACCCACAGGGTGGCCGGGCTGTGATTCACAGTGATGATTTTTGGGTCAGGGAACTTTGTATGTTTCTGGTGAAGCCCAGAAAGACAACCAAAGTCCTTGAAGGAGAGGAAGGACGGGGTTAAGGGGCTTCTGGGAGGAGGGGACCTATGAGCTCAGTGACAGGGATGAGAGGGGTAGGAGGGAGGACACAGGCTTAAGAACAAAGGTGGAGGGTGGGGAAGCTAGGTGCTGTTGTAGTAGAAACTGGAAGGTCTGGGAACCAGGCCCCAAGTGACTTAGCTGAAGTGTTCAAGTTCTTTCTGTGTTCATTGATCTAGTCTCTGCCAAAAGCTTCAGTAGGGCACGGTGAATTATTCACTAGGATTTCCTACCCAGCAACGTCCAGTTAGAACTCACCAGCCAGCGTCATTCTCCATGAATGATGATGGTGGCAGGCTTGGCACTGACTGGTGGGGCTCCCAGTAGAACCTAGGCCTCCACAGCTGTGCTTGGTGGGCTCTTAATTGTGTCATTTGAGAGCAGGTTTCTCTGGCTTGGGATTTCCCAGGGTTACACTTCCTTCAGAGATCTCTTTCTAAACAGCCCGTCCTGGGGAAACTGCAGGGATTCAAAGTGCAGTCATCCACCTATATCTATCTCATACAGTCGGTCGGTATTAGAATGAAGATGTGCCGGGCGTGGTGGTGCACACCTTTAATCCCAGCACTTGGGAGGTAGAGGCAGATGGATCTCTGTGAGTTCGAGGTTAGCCTGGTCTACAGAGTGAGTCCATTCATCTGTCACCATTCGGCCACTGGTATAAAAGAACCCTGCAAGACCAATATGTAGTGAATTCAAATGGTATATGGCCACAGGAATTTATGGCCAAATACACGTCGTTCTGGTTTTAAAATTGTTATTTTACTTTCTCAGGTGACATTATTATCATTTCCCCCCCTACTCTTAGCTCTAGGCAAGGAACAAAAAATTCTTCCCTAGCACACCTTTAATCCCAGCACACAAGAGGCAGTGGCAGAGGCAGGTCGTTCTCTGTGACTTGGAGGCCAGCCTGGTCTACGAATCAAGTTCTAGAATAGCCAGTACTCTGTTTACACAGAGAAATCCTGTCTTGAAAAACTAAAACAAACCCAACAACAACAAAAAAGTTCTTCCCTTTCCTCTTTTTAACTGTTGCTGTGAGGAAGAAATACTCAAATAGGTGTTGGTTGTCTCTTACCCTCAGCTCGGACAGACGCCGTGCAGCCACCTGCCTACCGACATCACTGTCATTAAGTGCGGAGTGAAATGAATACTTTGACTGTCAAGGACATTCAGACATCCAGAAAGAAGCAGCTTTCATTTTCAAAAAATGGCCCTTAAACAATGACAGAGCCACTTCTCCTAAGATCAGGCTGTACCATTCTTGTTTAATAGTGTGAACACCATTTACATAAGTCATGTAGTAGATAAATTTTCTAGAAGCCTCAGCCATCAATATTCTTTTTATTTTTATTTTATTTATTTATTTTTTGGTTTTTTTCGAGACAGGGTTTCTCTGTGTAACAGCTCTGGCTGTCCTGGACTCACTTTGTAGACCAGGCTGGCCTCGAACTCACAGAGATCTGCCTGCCTCTGCCTCCCAAGCGCTGGGATTAAAGGCGTGCGCCACCACCGCCCGGCTGAATCCATCAATATTCTTGCATACTTCTTGAACGTCCCAAACAATTTCAAAACACAGAATTTTTAAGCATTCTAAGCATAAGCAGTAATCCTTCGATTAGCTATGAGTGATCAAATTCCAGGTTCTGTGTTCCTCCTTATTCCACGCCTTAAAACTGTGAAGATTATCAACATGAGAGAGCTCTGATATTTGTAAAGAAATGGCATTCGATGAAAACAAGAGTGTGCAGGGGGTAAACTGATAACCTATGGCCTACAATGTGATTCCTACCAATGCCCTTTGGACAGAAGCTAAAGGCCACAAACATTGAGCAACAGTGACCACCCAACCAAAAGATGCTAGGTACAAAGTATTCAGATAAGGATTTCCAGCTCAAATGCTTTGTATTTCCCAGAGGCTTAAACAGCTTTTGAAATGCTTTCTTATTTATTTACAGTCTCACACTCTAGTGCAGGTTGGCCTGGAACTCACTTTGTAGACCATGAGAATGGCTTGAACTTAGGGCAATTCCCCTGCCTCAGCTCCCTAACATTTTGTTTTTGGTATATATTTTGCAACACTATAATTCCCTTTACATATAGATTTTGATCTAAAAATGCAAAAACATTAAGATGCTGCATTTGTTTAAAAAAAGAGGGTTTGGCAGGGCATGGGGGGCATGTGCCTTTAATCCCACCACTTGGGAGGCAGAGGCAGGTGGATCTCTGTGAGTTCAAGGTCAGCAGGGTCTATGAATCGAGTACAGGACTGCCAGGGCTATTATACAGAGAAACCCTGTTTTCAAAAAACAAAAAAACAAAGGAGGGCCTGAAATACAAATATACAAAGTGAAAGGCATTCTGTGGGCCAGGCATATAACTCCATGGCTGAGTGCTTGACTAATATGCACAGAGGCCCTGGGTCCTAACCCCAGTGGGGGAAGGGAGAAGGAAGCTCAGTGTAGTAACATTGGGAAGGTACAGGTAGGAGGACTGCCTCACGTTCTAGGCCAGCCTGGTGTGCATAGTAAGTTTCAGGCTAGCCAAGGGTACATCTTAACTCCAAACAGACAAACAAAAACTATGCCTGGCACTGATGTAAGCGCTTAGATACAACTCAGAACAAAGTTGCCAAGGTCCCCCACTCTCTCATACCTTAAATTCTAAGTGGGAAGAGAGAAAGGGACAGTAGTCAGGCTCTCAGACTGAAAGAATCACTAAGCAGTCACATCCAAGGGGAACCTTGCCAAGCAGTTTAAGTATAAAGCTCAGGTCTTCTGGCTATATATAACAAGAGATATTTTACGATTAAGATGATTCTTTAAAACACAGATTTTTTTTCTCTTGCCCATAGTACTCCTTTTTTGTTCTCCAAATCTGCAGCATAAATAACTTTTCCCTAATTCTCCCCATCAGGTGGGTAGTCTTAAAAAGGCACACATTGGGAATGAGCCAAAAATGGGCTCTGGAGGAACAGGCTGTTCTGCTGGCTTGAGACCACTGTACACGTTCAAAGGAAAGGTTAAGGCAAGTATAAAAAGTTAAGTAGGCTCCTAGTTAGTTAGTATGTACTCTGGGGAGGTTTCTTCAGGACTCCAAGGGACTGTCTCAAATCTGCATTCTTGGGTAAAACATCTTTCCTGGCGCAGGGGAAGAATTAGTAGCTACTAGTTCCGTTTAGGCCCGAACTTTCTTAGTACATCTCAGTTCAATTTGACACATTTCTCTCTCTTAAAAAAAAAAATGAAGTTAGTCCTCTCTGTCTTGCTCACCGCTGCATCACCAACCAGCAAACTGGTCCAGTGCCTGGCTCGGGGAAACTGGATTATGAAATACTTACTGGACGAAAGTGCCGACTGAGATGGAAAGAAAGATTGATGGCTTTCAGCCAGCTGAATTTCCCAAGGGTTTAAGACAGAGAAAGTGCATTGCACTTTCCCATCCAAAAGCCAGACTGGTCTGCCAGGAGAGGGGTAGCACCAGGTGCTAGAGTGGTGTCACCGAGGGAAGGATGCACCACGACAAGGTCACGGATCCACGGAAGAACGCGGGGTTTGGGCGCCCTGAGAACCCCCTCCCACCACGTGGCTACATTTCCCTCGGATACACACGCCGTGGCCAGCTTCCATACAGCACTGCCAGACATAACCCTCCGGGACCCCGGCCGCAGGGCCTGCCGCCCCGCAGGGCAGCTGGTCAAGGGCACGCGGGCCCCCCCAGCACCACAGCCAATCAGCGACAGGCAGCTTCGGCGCCCGAGCCAATCAGCAAGAGGATGGTCCGGCGCCACCGCCCACGTGCTCACCCCTGGCCCCGCACCCCACCGCGCCGGGACCGCATCTTGGACCCCCATCACCCGCTAGAAGGGGGGGGGGTCCGGGTGCAGCCGAGATTGTGCAGCCACAATTCCCATCCCCGGGGACTGCGCTGGCTCGCTCTCCAGCGATGCAGGGGAGGAACGTGGGGATCCTCGCGAAGCGCGGACACGCGGCTCTCAGCCCCGAGACGGGCTCCCCTTGGGGACAAGGGAGGGTGAGGGTGCGCGCGTGTGCTCGCGCGCCGGGCGGGATGCAGGTTTCGCAGCATCCACAGCTCAGCCGCGCAGGGCCAGGCCCTGCGGTCCCGCTCCATCTCCGTATCCCATCGGCTCACCTGGCTCTGGTAGAGGCTGCGGCCGCAAAGCCTGGGTGAAAGGCAGCAGCCACCCCGGAGAGGAAGCGGCCGGAGTGCAGCAGGGCCATGGTGAGAGGCAAGACGGCAGGGGACGACGGCGGAGCCGAGGCGCGGGCGCCTAAAAGGTGAGGACAGTGACTTCCCTGAGTGCGGCTAGAGCGGCCGGGCGGCGGGAGCGAGCCACGTCGCAGCGGCCTCTTGCGGCCGGGGGTAGAACGACGAGGACGCCTCCACCGGAGGTCATGGAAACTGCAAGGACACCTCTAATCACAGCCCATGAAACCTTCGAAGCCTGTATGTGAGGATGAGCAGAACGCGATGCTCAGCGCTTTGCATATTTAATCATCCTGTAAGCCAGAGGCAGCTGCTGTTCTGCCAGTTTGAAAGGTGGGAAGATGTAGGCTGACGCCGAGGAAATATTTTTTCCAAATGCCCCACACAGCCTTTAAGTCACAATGTAGCTTTCCTTTCAACCTTGTTTGTTTTGTTTTTCGAGAGAGGGTTTCTCTGTGTATCTCTGGCTGTCCTGGACTCACGCTGTAGACCAGGCTGGCCTTGAACTCACAGAGATCCGCCTGCCTCTGCCTCCTGAGTGCTGGGATTTAGGCATGCGCCACCATGCCCATCCCCTTTCAACCTTTTACCCACCAGCAGGACTTTCCCCAAATGCAGGCCTTTCAATGCTTCCATGTCCCTGTTACAGATAGGACATCAGGCTTATTTTGTGGGACAGTTGTGGATTAGCTGAGATTAGCAGATTATGCCTAAAAACAGGGCCCGATTAGTAAATACAAAATAACCCACGATCAGTGACAAACTTTTGCACATCAAATCTTCATAATTATGTTTGGAAGAAATTAATAATTTTTTTAAAAATGTTGGGGGAGTGAATTTGAGACAAGCCCCCAAATTGACCAAGTCCACTCTGAACATGGGCTATTTCCCTCCCAAGCACGCTTCAGAAATCTGTATAAACTGAACCACTTGCCAATCTAATTGCCTCAGTCATTCCAGCTGTCTGATGATTGTTATCCAGTTTGGGGGACACAGCATGTGCTCCAAACCTGGCCCAGCCACCCATTCTCAGTAAACAAAATAAAGCAAAATTAATAGTAGGAACCAGAAAAAGAAGATTTATTTAATGTGGCCACGTTGGGAAGTTGGACAAAGAGATCCAGAGACCAACCCCTTCCCCAACTTTGTCTTTGGGGTTCTGAAGAGAGATTACAATTTAAGTGGAGGGTCAAGGATTTCCAGTCAAGGTGTGGTCCTGCCTACCATTGACCCATCATTGTCTAGGGCCTGCCCACCATTGACCTATCATTTGAAGTGGAAAGACCCACTTTTTTGTTTTGTTTTGTTTTTGTTTTTTGAGACAAGGCTTCTCTGTGTAGCCCTGACTGGCCTAGACTCACTCTGTAGACCAAGCTGGCCTTGAACTCACAGAGATCCGCCTGCCTCTGCCTCCCGAGTGCTGGGATTAAAGGCGTGTGCCACCACGCTGGGCAAGATCCACTTTTAATCTGGGGCACACCTTCTGCTGGCAGCCTATAGAAAGGACGTGGAAGAAGGAAGCTTGCCCTTTTTGCCTGCTTGCTCTCACCCTTGCTAGCAAGTTCATTCCTTGAGCCTACTTCTTTGAGATTCCTGTGTATACTGAAAACCAGCTGAGACATCCAGCCTCATGGGCCAAACAACTTCTGGATTCTTGTCCCTTCCATTTATAGGCTGGATTAGCTGGACCACAGCCACTCTAATACATCTGCAAGTACTGCTCCTCTAGAGGACCCTGACTAATACACAGTAGAAGATGGACTGGGAGAGGAAGGCCACTGAACCTTCACCTGGGAATCTGGCTTTTCTCTGAGGGTAATCTGAGAGGATGCCAGCAGTACATGGAAGGTAGAAGGCTGATTCAAAGTGGGACTCCATAATGCATCTATGAGGTTGACCTCCATAATAGGCTAGGACTTTGCAGCCACTTTGGGGTCACCTGCAGGCCTGCAAGTAACTGATTCCCCATGCTCCTGTAAGTCCAGTAAACTCACTAGTTCACCAAGTTGGATTTTGGTGGGATCATTACTTCAGTCTTTAGTACCCTGTTTGCAGTAGACATTTCTCAACGTCTCAGAAAAGTTAACACAACAGCTGCTGTATTAGTTTGCTTGGGCTTCTGTGACAAACACCACAAAATATACTTTAATAGAAATTAGATGGCTTAAGAATACTTATTGCAGGCCCTGTGTGGTGGTGCACACCTTTAATCCCAGCACTCGGGAGGCACAGGCGGAAGGATCTCTGTGAGTTTGAGGCCAGCCTGGTCTGTAAAGTGAGTCCAGGACAGCCAGAGATACACAGAGAAACCCTGTCTCGTGGAGAAAACAAAAACCAAACCAAAACAAAAAAGAACACTTTATTGCTCTTGCAGACCTGGGTTCGGCTTCTACACTCACAAGGCAACTCACAACTTGACCTGACTGTAACACCAGTTCCAGGGGACCTAATGCCCTCTTCTGACCTTTGCAGGCTCATGAACTTTTGGAGGCATACACACAAGCCACTCCCCAGACTTCTTACAGTCTGGAGGCTGAAAATCCAAAATAAGGTATTGTTAGGATCCCTGTCTCCTGTCATCTCTAGGAAATATGATTCTTTTCTCCCAGCTTTTGCAGATCCCTCCCTGGCTTTCCTTTGTAGATGAATCACTGTGATCTCTCCTCTCTCGCCAAGATGGTATTGTTTTGTTTCTTTAGTATGGCACCAGTGTGTGTCTTCAATATGACACTAGGTATGATGCCCATGTAATATCAGCACTTGGAAGGCTAAGACAGGAGGACTTTAGATTTTATAAATAGCTTTATAAAATCTTGAGTTTATGGTGCCTGTGACTATCAATGCTGATAGACAAAGACAGAAAGCTTTACCGAGTGCTTTACTCAGAGAGCTAGAAATCTGGGAGGATACTGTTAATCTCACTGAATGAGAGTAAAGACCATCACCCAAGTTATCCAAATTTATAGCATGCTTTATTATATATGCATAATATAGCCAGCCTGGTGACTACCTCGCCCTAAATACGTGATTTGAGAGGTCAGCATTGAACACAGGAGAAAGTAGGGTTTATATAACTTAGAAACTCCAAGACTAAGGGGTTTCTAAGGTTATGTAGGAACTTGGAAGAACATCTCTCAAAATTATTAAGCACAACATCTTATCATGGAGGATAAGTCAGAGTATAGGGTGTGGAACAAACCAAACCCATAAAACAGCAAGAACAACAAAACCCAAACCAATCAACCAAGCAAATAACCCTGAACAACAAAAAAACTGAAGTCTTTGTGTGGTTACATTATCTAAAAGCTAATGTCACAGGTTATTACCACAGCATTTTGTTATGTGAGTGATATTAGGTTCAGTGAACAACTGTTGGAGAAGTTAACACCCAGTGTTATTGAAGCAATTCCTGTTATATAGTACATGTGAATTAACTTTCACTTGTTATTTCCACTTCCTGAAATATTACTGCTCATAAACTCAACTAGTTTACCATAAAAAGCACAATGCCTTTTTTTTTTTTTGGTTTTTCGAGACAGGGTTTCTCTGTGTATCCTTGGCTGTCCTGGACTCATTTTGTAGACCAGGCTGGCCTCGAACTCACAGAGATCCGCCTGCCTCTGCCTCCCAAGTGCTGGGATTAAAGGCGTGCGCCACCACCGCCCGGCTACAATGCTTTTTTTTTTAAAGGATTTAAAATTTATTTTATTTTATGTGTGTGGGTGTTTTGTCTGCATGTGTGTCTGTGAATCATGTGCCTGGTGCTCAGGGAGGCCAGAAAAGGGATCCCTTGGAACTGGAGTTACGGACAGTTGTGAGCTGCTGTGTGGGTGCTGGGAATCAACTCTGGGTCCTCTGGAAGAGCAACCAGTACTTGTAACCATTGAGCCAGTGCTCCAGTCCTACCTATCACAGGACTTTTTATATTGCATTAATAAAATTAGCCCACTCCATATAAGGACCATTCAGCTGTATCAGTTATGTATAATTAAGAAGGACTCAAGTTATTCAAAATTACATTTATTTGTTTGTGCATGGGAGATACATGGGTGCCATGGGTGTGCGTGTGTGCGCGTAGGTCAGAGTCCTTCCACCTTGTGCATTTTGGTGATTGAATCCAGATCATGAGACTTGGCAGCATGTCCTTTACCAGCTGAGCCATCTTGTTGGGCCTCAAATCTCTTTCTGTTGTTGTCACATAACAAAGTATTTAAGTGGGTCTCCCTTTCCTGGGGAATCATTGGCCACTGGTTTAGGAGGGTGAGGGGAGCAGAGGTGGGGCAGTGTTTGGACAGCTATATGAAGGAAT
This sequence comes from Lophiomys imhausi, assembly GCA_907164525.1. NCBI lineage: Eukaryota > Metazoa > Chordata > Mammalia > Rodentia > Muridae > Lophiomys > Lophiomys imhausi. The sequence continues at coordinate 7,549,743 of CAJQZJ010032284.1, forward strand.
GACTTCTGGGGACAGCTTTAGTGAGACAGATCAACTTTGTTCAAGGTGAACAAAGGCTATACAGATATATCTTTGGGCAGTGGGTAGGTGTTCCCAGGGCAGGTGTACATTATTGGCTGAGACTGAAGTGCTGGAAATGCTTCATTTTACATGAACAGGAATTTTAGGTGCTTTTTTTTTTTGAGATTGCTCTGTTGAGAATTCTCTGTTTAGATCTGTATCCTGTAGTGAGAATTTTGGTTTCTTTAAAAATACAGAATGAGGGCAGGTGCAGTGGTGCATGCCTTTAATCCCAGCACTCGGGAGGCAGAGGCAGGTGGATCTCTGGGAGTTCAAGGCCAGCCTGGCCTACAGAGTGGTTCCAGGATATCCATGGCCACACAGAGAAACCCTGTCTCGAAAAACAAACAAAAAATACAGAAATGCTATGGGAATATGTTTTTGTTTTAATCCCAGGTGTGGGATATGGGGCTGTTTCAGATTGTCCACAGCAGATTATGATTTGCCTGGAGCTCTGGCAGGGGCGTGATTTTCCCAGCTGCAGATTGTTTCTGCAAGTGTATGATGTTTGGAATTCTGAGGACTCTTGAGAGGGTGTATAGATACCTGAGCCCTGAGAGGGGTGGCTTTGGTGGCAGCTGCTGCTGGTTGCTGTTTGTCAAGAGGTCATGTACAAAGAGACAAGTAGAAGAAATTGAATATCCTGACGGCAAAGATCAAACTTGTCCCCAAGGAACTTGACACCACTAATTAGCAGAAAGTAATCTAATGATATTGTTGCCCACTTAGCACTCTAACCTTCTTTCTCTTCTACCTAATGCTAGGGGGTTGGTAGGGTGGAATAAGGATGGAGAAGGGTGGAAGAGAGAGAAATGAACCCACAAAGTAGCAAACAACAGGAACCTCATTTTTTCTTAAAGGTTTTTCAAGACAGGGTTTCTCTGTGCAACAGCTCTGGCTGTCCTGGAACTCAGTCTGTAGACCAGGCTGGCCTCGAACTCACAGAGCTCCACCTGCCTCTGTCTCCCAAGTGCTGAGATTAAAGACATGTGCACCACCATGCCCAGGCCAGTACCTCATTTTAAAAACCGAATTACTTAGTTTGTTGATGTCTAGTTTCTTGAGTTCTTTAGATATTTTGGATATTAGCCCTCTGTTAGATGTGGAGTTGGTAAAAATCTTTTCCCATTCTCTGGGCTGCCACTTTGTCCTATTGAAGGTGTCCTTTGCCTTACAGAAGCTTTTCAGTTTCATGAGGTCCCATTTAGTAATTGTTGATCTTAGTGCCTGTGCATTGGTGTTCTGTTCAGAAATTTCTCTTGTGTCTCTCTTGTCTCAGCCCCTTTGTCATTTGTATATAAGAGGATTACTGTTTTTTTTTTTTAATTTTTATTTTTTAGTTAATCTTGTATACAGCCACTTTGCTGAAGATGTAGGAGTTCCCTGGTAGAATTTTTGGGGTCACTTGTATATACTATGATATCATCTGCAAATAGTGATACTTTGACTTCTTCCTTTCCAATTTGAAGCCCCTTGATTTTCTTAGTTGTCTTATTGCTCTAGCTAGAACTTCAAGCACTATGATTATTCATATATTTGTACATATATATTTAAAGAATATATTGTAGAGCCTGAATGACTCCATCTTAAAATAAAATTCCATTTTACATTAGGTTTGAATCAGAGCTGACCTCCAGTTCCAGAAAAATAACAAAATGTACCCGACCTTGCATTCCAGGGGGGTTCCCTAGCCATAACTGGACAGCTCACTCTGAAAAAGCACCCAAAAAGTCTAAACAAACTTTCTGCTGGTCAAGCTGACCAATAATGGTATGGCAACAACAACGAGCCAATTAGGGATAGACAGGATTGTCTGTCCAAATGCCATCCAGTCTTATACTAGAAACCCCTTTCTTTCTTTGAGACCCTATATAAACCATATATTTTTGGAGTTTGGGGCTTTCAACTTGAACTGCTGTGTTAGTGAGCATTAACAGTTCAAGCTCTGAGCTTGAATAAACAACCCTCATGTATTTACATCAGAGTTGGCTCCTGGGTGGTCTTTGGGGTCTCAAGAACCGGGCAGAACAACATAAATAATTTTTTTTTCGAGACAGGGTTTCTTTGTGTAGCTCTGGCCATCCTGGAACTAACTCTGTATATCAGGCTGGTCTTGATCTCAGAGATCTGCCTGCCTCTGCTTCCTGAGTGCTGGGATTACAGGTGTACACCACCTTGCCCAGCAATTCTTTAAATCTGTATTCCTCATAAAAAATTAATTATTATTTTTTTGTTAAATACTTTGGATGAGTTAACACTGGCTTTTACTATTTTATGCCCCTGTAAAATATTTAAAAACTAACAATGTACCTACATACATTACTAATCCTTTTCAGGAAGTTTGCCAAAGGTTGGTATAACCCATATCACAGGTATTCCATATAACCCTCAAGGTCAATCTTTTGTAGAAAGGGCTAATGAATGACTTAAACGTTATTTAAAAATAAAGGAGGGGAAAAGGGTATTATGACTCCTCCTCACAATGTTTTTATCTTTTATTATATATACTTTAAGTATTTTAAATATGGACTAGAATGGCCTCACTGCTGCAGAACGTTTCTTGGCCCCTCCAGAAAAATTCAAGGTCATGGTCCTTTGGAGAGATGTTACATATGGTCAATTGAATGGCTTGGATACAGTTTGTGTTTTTTTCCCCTCCTCAGGATGCTAAGAAGCCATTGTGAATATGTAAAAAAACTAACTGGATCGGTGGAAGATGGACAGAGAGCTTCCAAAGTGTCTGCAGACGCCACGCTGAAGAAAAGGAAGAGGGCAGGATGACAGAGCCGCCCAACGGTGACGAGGTGACGAACAGAGTCTGCCTCCTCCCCACACTGACTCAGATGTCAAAACTAGTGCCTGAGTCGAAAAGAGATTTGGGGAAGTCTCAGGGGAAGGGTGTGACCACAGAATTTCTTTGATGTCCCTTGCTGTGTTGTCTTTGTTGACTGTATCCGCTGCTCCTGAAGCATATTGGGCTTATGGACCTGACCGACCGTGATTGACTTGGCTAACTGGGAAGGGAATACCATTGTTTATGTCAAGGACTCTGAGATCTTGGGCCTCTCTGCTGCCACTCATATTGTTTTCCAAGCAAATATGGGGGACACAGGATAATTGAAGTGCTGATGTTCAGGCATGCGTGGCAAAATATTAACCATTCAACATTCAACGTTTTATAAATTGCCCTCTTCCGTTGCTTCACGAAGCCTGGCAAAGATTTTCAGTCATTGTTTTTCTGTGTCTAATTGGACTCATAAACTATGGTCCATAGAAATGTCACTGGGAAGTTTGTTGCTGGTTATATTGGGAAGCATTGTAACCTTGAGACTGATTTGTTACTCTACGTTTACTTTGAAGATTGACTTGTGGGCTGGAGAGATGGTTCAGTGGTTAAGAGCACTGGCTGCTCTTCCAAAGGACCCGAGTTCAAATTTCAGTACCCACATGGCAGTTCACAGCTGTCTGTAATGGCCGGGTGTGCTGGTGTACACCATTAATCTCGGCACTGGATCTCAGGCAGGTGGATCTCTGTGAATTCAAGGCCAGCCTGGTCAGCAAAGTGAGTGCAGGACAGCCAGAGATACACAGAGAAACTCTGTTTTGAAAAACAAACAAACTAACTAACTAACTAGCTAACTAGCTAGCTAGCTAACTAACTAACTAACTAACTAACTAACTAACTAACTAACTAACTAAATAGATTGACTTGCATACCCTAAAATTAAACAATAAAAAAAGAGGAATTTCAGGGAACCATGGAGCTGGGCTGGTGTAACAGAAAATTTGTTATTTATCACACATATGTTATTAATATTTAACAACAACCTATAAAGTTCCTAAATCCTAAAACCCAAACCCTAATTCTAAAATCTGTAATCTAACTAAGAAAATCTTAATACCTAAAACACTCTAATACCTATAAAAAACACTTAACACTAACTTAAATTTCGTAAAAGGATATTAATACTCTTAGCGTAGGTCCGTACGGTTGGCTGGTTTTCAACAGATTTCTCAATCTTAAAGTCTGTGAGCCTTATTCGTCAGTTCTTAAGGCCAGCCTATAAAATTAATCTGTTTCGACCACTGTTGTAGGGAGGTCTTTCTAATCAGCCAAGAATTGCCTTCTCAGTGTTGGGGCTCAATTATTTTCAAGACTGAAAGCCATCCAAACCACCTCCAAATTTTTGCCTCACTCACCTTTCCAGGCTCCAGAGCTCCAAAGTTAATGATTCCAAATGACCCTGCCTCAACAAGTCTATGGCAGGCTCTGTGCTGGACCACAGCGATCCATCTTTGCCAGTGGTGCTACGTTCCTCACGTGGACTCCTGGCAAAAACGGTGATGTATGGTGGCAGTGGTCTCTCAGCATGTGTTGGCAGAGGGAAGGAGAAGGAAGAGGGGCAGGAGTGGAGGCCACGTGGACTCTCGATTTAAATAGTTTTTTGTCCTGATGAACTGGCGTGATATCCAGCATTCTCGTTGCCATAGTTTTTGGCAGGCTTTTTCAAGGCATGCCCCCACAACAGTGTGTCCTGTGGTCCCATGATTCCCATTGCCAATGACATCATCTTCGAGGCGTCTTAGCATTCAATGGCAAATGTCTGGCCAATTGGTTCTGCCCATATAATTTACCTGAGACGCCAAGCTTCTGCTAATCCAAAATCCCTATGCTGCTAGATGCTACATTAACTTCACTAACCCTACCACAGGTTGGCCTAGCTGCCTTGAGAGGCATGTGTTATAGGTTTTTCAGGTTGGAGTCCATGGCTCTTGGGGCACAATGTGCCTTCCAATTCCTGAGAGCCAGATGTACTCCCTCAGGGCCTGAAGTATTCAGGCCATTTTCTCTGTACGTTCCATTGGAAGTCAAGGAAGCATGGAAGCTTGACAGGACAATTGGTCTTAGACATAATCTTGTGTACCCTGTATAACTTGCAAAAATCATTGTATCCTGGCAACTACAATTGTACTGGTCCTGGCAATTGCCATTATATTGTGTTTCTGATAAAGGTATAAAAAATAAGAAGTCTGATTGCTCTTGGCCAGGGGTGGTGGTGCACGTCTTTAATCCCAGCACTCAGGAGGCAGAGGCAAGTGGATCTCTGTGAGTTTCGAAAAAGTCTGATTGCTCTAAAAAAAAAAAAAAAATTGTTACAGCTTCAGGTGTGCTGTGGCCCCTCCGACCAGCCTCATTTAATTCCTCAAAGCCATATCAGATGCCCTGGGCCCAGTAAGTAAGCAGCTGCACATACATTCTCTCTCTGTATTTTTGTTAGTTTGGATAAGGACTTATCTATCCTGTTGACTCTAGCCGGACTTCTTCCAACCCACCAGTGGTTAAATGAAGACATGGAGATTATTAATATTTACAAAAGCTTAGGCCTTTAGCTGGGCAGACTCTCAGCTAACTCATAAATTAACACAACTAGCCGGGCGTTGGTGGCGCACGCCTTTAATCCCAGCACTTGGGAGGCAGAGGTAGGCGGATCTCTGTGAGTTCGAGGCCAGCCTGGTCTACAAAGTGAGTCTAGGACAGCCAGAGCTGTTACACAGAGAAACCCTGTCTCGAAAAACCAAAAAAAAAAAAAAAAAAATTAACACAACTAATCCTGGTCTATGTCCTGCTACATGGCCAAGTGTTTACCCCTCTCTCTCAGCCACTTGATCCTTCCCATGTCATGCTAGCAAATCCTTCCTGTCTTGTCTTCTCCCAGGAACCCCCTCTCTGTAAGGAAGTTCTGCCTTCCCCTTCCTGTCTGAGCTGTTGGCTGTCAAATCTTCATTAAACCAATCAGCAAGTGAGGGAGGAAGAGTTTTTTTTTTTTTTTTGTTTTTTTTTTTTTTGGTTTTTTCGAGACAGGGTTTCTCTGTGTAACCCTGGCTGTCCTGGACTCACTTTGTAGACCAGGCTGGCCTCGAACTCACAAAGATCCGCCTGCCTCTGCCTCCCAAGTGCTGGGATTAAAGGCGTGCGCCACCACCGCCCGGCTGGGAGGAAGAGTTTTTAAAATAGAAAACCTGGTGACAGGCCATAGCTCTCTGCTGGTACAGAATTAACAACTGAATATACAAATACACACCTTCACACAGCATACAAAAGATTATCCCAACAGTTGATTTTTCTCAAAGAACCAACTCTGTTTCATTGATTCTTTGTATTGTTCTCTTTGTTTCTATTTGATTGACTTCAGCCTTCAGTTTGATTATTTTCTGCCATCTACGCCTCTTGGGTTTGTTTGCTTCTTTTTCTTCTAGAGCTTTCGGTTGCCCTGTTAAATTACTAGTAAGAGATCTCTCCAATTTCTTTATGAAGGCTCTTAATGCTATGAACTTCTTAGCACAGCTTTCATTGTGTCCATAAGTTTGGGTATGTTGTGCCTTCATTTTCATTAAATTCTAGAAAGTCTTTAATTTCCTTCTTTATTTCTGCCTTGACCTAGTGGTCATTCAGTTTAGAATTGTTCAGTTTCTGGCCGGGCGGTGGTGGCGCACGCCTTTAATCCCAGCACTTGGGAGGCAGAGGCAGGCGGATCTTTGTGAGTTTGAGGCCCACCTGGTCTACAAAGCGAGTCCAGGACAGCCAGAGATATTCAGAGAAACCCTGTCTTGAAAAAACCGAAAAAAAAAAGAATTGTTCAGTTTCCATGAGTTTGTGGGTTTTCTGTTGATTGGAATTATGCTGGGCAGGCACAGGTGGTACTAGGTGGTGGTTGGTGACTTACCTAGTTTTTGGGGAGCTGGACTGGCCTCTGGTGGGGGTGGGAGGATTCTGCCAGAGGTATGCTCGCAGATATGGTTCTGTGCCTGTCTTTTTAATGTCAGTTCTGGGGACTGAACTTGGGTCCTCATGCTTATATAGGAAGTACTTTGCCAACTGATCTCCCCTGTCCCTGTATTATCCTTTTCTATGGTGACCTTTAAGTTGTCAATGTCTTGAGCTTAGACTCTGGTGTCCATGAAATGCTTTTGCTCCAAGAATAATCTCATGGGTCTCATGTTCTTCAGAATGGATTTCTTTCTTTCTTTTTGGTTTTTCAAGACAGGGTTTCTCTGTGTAACAGAGCCCTGGCTGTCCTGGAACTCGCTTTGTAGGCCAGACTGGCCTCAAAACAGTGATCAGCCTTCCTCTGCCTCCTTAGTTCCTGGATTAAAGGTGTGAACATTTTTTTTTTCTAATAAAGCTCTTCCAATATTCTTATTTTACCGATGAGATAACAAAGACTCTGAATGAGATCTCATGTACTTTTAGGTCACATGTCTGATTCGAGCTCAGATTTCTTGATAGAAACTCAAGTGAGAATTCTCTTTCTTGCCCCTTGCTGTGTCTCTAATAGAGTAATGAACCTCTAATACATTAATGAGCAGGCAGGGCACAGTGAGGGAGAAATGACAGCGTCAAGCTTTCTGTGCATACTTCACATGTTTTGATGAGGATGCTAAGGAGTCAGCCTATTGTTATCCACAAATCATAAAACAATGAACCAGAAGTTGTCAATGGGCTATGATGTGACTGCTCAGGAGTTTACCAGTAACCATGTTTCAATTTTATATCCACATAGTATCAGAAGACACAGGACCCCTGGGACAACAGCAAAAACTGATTAATTCACAGCTAGACAAAAGCCAGGACAATGTATGGGTTAGCCAATGGTACCTGGGTATGCAGTAGGGTGCCCCATGTAGAGGAAAGATTGATGTTTTGCCTGCATGGTTATTTTCGGTCTTGCTTTGGTCCTCTGTTTCCTTGCTCTGTTCCCGTTCATCCCCATCTGAACAGCAAACAGCCTTGACAGCCAAATGGCCCTCTCCAGTATTGCTATTGTGTGCTGGAAGTATGTAACTTGTTTTTGCCTGTGTAGGGCTCACTTGAGAAGTTGCCCAAGTCTCAGAAGAGACTCTGGACCTGTACTTTGAAATAGTGTAGGAACTGTCAAAGACTATGAGGACTTTTGAAGTTGAATCCAGTACATTTTGCACTATGAGTCATCATGAGCCTATGGAGATAAAGGGGTAGAAGATTATAGCTTGTAGTATGATTATTAATATTTAATGTTGATTCATATAATAATTAAGTTGGTGGTAGTCCTTCACCCACTATATTCTAAACAAATACACTAAAACCTGTTAGATATTTGATAAGCCTTAATGAACTGAAGCTGAGCAGATTTTTTTTTATTGAGACAGGGTTTCTCTATGTATCCCTGGCTGTCCTTTACTCACCTTGCAGACCATGCTAGCCTTGACTCACAGAGATCTGCATGCCTCTGCCTCCCAAGTGCTGGGATTAAAGGTGTGCGCCACCACCAGGTGGCTGGGCAGATCTTAACCCTCTAAACTATCTTGTCTGCTTCCCTAGGTAAAACCCCATAATACTTGCATCTGTTCTATTTGGTCTGGTCATTAGAACAGGCTGCTCTCGGACATGTGTGCTTCTTGTCCACACTAACCCATAGCATCTTCTTCCTTCTTCCTTCTTCTCCCTGGTCCTTTCCTCCCCCAAAAGCCCAGGAACCTTAACTCTGCCTACCTCTCTCTTCTGCCCAGTCCAGGCCATAGGCAAGTTTATTAGACAATTAGGGATGATTTGGGAGGCAAGGCTTCCACAAAGTCATTTTGGATACATGAGCATTTGCTCAAACAGTAAGGCGAGGGGGGCAAGCTATTAATATTTGAATCCATAGTAGCTCCAAATAAACCCCAATGATGGCTAAAATTTAATTGTATTTTGGTGTCAAGTTGAAATTAAGGAGCTGCTGGTCTACATGTCTCCTCTCACACTCTGGAGAGATTACTTATTACTTTGAAAAATTAACCAATATCCTCCAAGAGAGGGATGAAGAATGTTTATTTTTTTAATTTAAAAAAATTATTTATTTTTATTTTATGTGCTTGCTTTTGCTGCATATGTCTGTATATGAGGGTAACAGAGCTTGGGGTTATAGATGGTTGTGAGCTGCCATGTGGGTGCTGGGAATTGAACCAGGGTCCTCTGGAAGAGCAGTCAATGTTCTTAACCACTGAGCCATCTCTCCAGCCCCTGGGAAGGTTTATTTTTACAGTGCTGAGACAACTCTGGAGAGGGACATCTTCAAATCTCTCAGGAAAAGTTCACTGTCTTTAGTTACCAAGACAGCTTCCTATTCAAACATATCCTCAGTTCAGAAAGCACAAACCGTGCAGAGATAGAAGACTTATCTCCAAACAATAGTACAGAAATGGAAGCTTAATATATGAATGATTTGATCTTGGGCATGTGGAAATTTGGGGGAAACAAATCAACCAAGGGGTGGATGGTGTGAACAAAAATAATTTCTACTATAGATGTAGTAACAAATCTTTGTTAGAAAAATAAGAGATGGCTGGGCATGGTGGTGCTCACCTTTAATCCCAGAGCACTTGGGAGGCAGAGGCAGGCGGATCTCTGTGAGTTTGACGCCAGCCTGGTCTACAAAGAGAGTACAGGACAGCCAGGGCTGTTACACAGAGAAACCCTGTCTTGAAGACAAAAAACAAAAAAAGAGACATGAATCTACATTACAGCATAATTGTTCTCACACCTGTATGACTCAGATGGATTGTTTGATTCTTTGCCTGTTTTTTGTTTTGTTGTTGTTGTTGTTGGGGTGTTGTTGAGTCAGGGTTTCTCTGTGTAGCCTTGGCTGTCCTAGAACTCACTCTGTAGACCAAGCTGGCCTCGAACTCGATTCACTTGCCTCTGTTGGGATTAAGGCATGCACCCTCACCGCCTGGTGAAGCAAGCAATTTTGTTTTTGTCCCCCCCCCCCCCAGACAAGGTTTCTTTGTGTATCCTTGGCTGTTCTCGACTCACTTTGTAGACTAGGCTGGCCTTGAACTCCCAGAGATCAGCCTGCCTCTGCCTCTGGAGTGCTGGAATTAAAGGCGTGTGACACCATGCCTGGAGAAGCAAGCAGTTTCAACAGAAGCCAAGATAGGCAGTTATCTGGAAACTAAAATCAGGTTCCTAAAAACAGATAGTTTTAACAAAGGCTATGATAAGTTAGCTAGGGAATCCTGACCTTTTGTTCCTAGAGTGGAGTTGGATAATCTTCCATGGGATTCTTCATCAGGGAGATCAAATTCTAGTTAAGCCTGAAACGGCCTCAGCAAGAATACAAGACAGAGAAACCTCTACTCTGTCTTGGCCTGTTGTACCATCATGACTGGCATTTTTTTCCCTAGTCCTTGGACCCAGGCGAACCTTGTGACTAATTTTGACCAATAAAATGTAGGGCAGGCATGATGCTGTGATAGGGCTAGCGTGGACTCTGTGACTGAAATGCCTTCCTTCACCTGTTTTCAATGCTGCCCTGAACTAAGCCCATTGTGGTGAAAATTGGCCCTGCCTGACTTTCCAGAGGGTGTGACAAAGAGGAGAAGAACCAGTGTGTCCCCGGGACATGGCATCAGCTGCCAGATCTACAGGGCCATTGGTTCATCCCACCTCAGGGGAGCTAGTGGAAGACAATGGACCAGCATGAGCTGTTCCCAGCACAGTTCTCAGGTGAAAGATCTCAAAAGAAAGATCTTGGTATCGAGTTGCAAAACGTTGGAGGGTTTGTTATGCAGCAATAGGTAACTGGCAGCAACATGGAATCTTGTGTGTGTGTGCGCGCGCGTGTGTGTGTGTGTGTGTGTGTGTGTGTGTGTGTGTGTGTGTGTGTTTATGAAGGTCATGAATATGAAGGAGTCCTGAGAGGCTTGCTTGGAGCACTGGTCCCTGGGGATAAACTTGTCTTTCTCCTGTCTTGTTTATTCAATTAGCTCCAGATTGCCACTTAGGTTTCAAATTGGGAACCCTTTTTCCAGGAGTCCTCTAACTACCTGCAGATAAGTTCTCGAAGGGCTCCTTCAGTGACACTTATGGTTTAGTTAGGATGAGCCCCACAGAGGCTCAGGAACACAGGTTCGGCTGGCTACCAGTGCTGTGTTCAGAGGTGGTACTTCTGAGACCTGATCATGAGAAAGCCATTTCAGAAGCCACCAAAACCAGTGTACGTGGCTCTTGTGGATCACGAGGTCACTGACCACTGTGGATTCAGAGACTGATGGCATTATTGGAGGTGGTAGGAAGTGGGATGTGGAGCCTAATAGAAGGAAGAGGAGCACTGGGGATATGGTTTCGAAGGATGCATCTTGCTCTTGCTTCCCCCTCTCTCTGTCTCTCTGTCTTTTAAAGGACAGCTGACACCACTTTTCTTTTAGTTAAGCAATGTTAGACTTTGATCATGTCCTTAGCTAGAGGTCGACATGGTTTTTTATTTTTATTTGTTCTTCCCTAATAATCTTGTAAATTACATATTGTAAATTATTTCCACTGTTCTGAAAATTGACTGACCATAAAATGTTTTACAGTGTCGGGCGTGGGTGTCACACTCCTTTAATCCCAGCACCCGGGAGGCAGAGGCAGGCAGATCTCTGTGAGTTCAAGGCCAGTCTGGTCTACAAAGTGAGTCCAGGACTGCCAGGGCTAATTACACAGAGAAACCCTGTCTCAAAAAACAAACAAACAAAAGTTTCATTGTATGGTAACTGTCTGATCATAAACCCATAGCATGTCTGACCATACACCTGTAACATGTAACTTTTCTTTTCTTTTTTTTTTTTTTTGGTTATTCGAGAAAAGGTTTCTCTGTGTAACAGCCCTGGCTGTACTGGACTTGCTTTGTAGACCAGGCTGGCCTCGAACTCACAGAGATCCGCCTGCCTCTGCCTCCCGAGTGCTGGGATTAAAGGCGTGCGCCACCACTGCCTGGCAACATGTAACCTTTCTATGATCACAAAAATAATAGGAAAGTTCCATTGTTTTGTGTGTGTGTGTGTGTGTGTGTGTGTGTGTGTGTGTGTGTGTTTTAAAATCACTTGCTTGTTTGCCATAAAAAGGGACTTTCTGTTTCTGGGCTGGGCTGTTCATTCTCCTTACTCCTGAGGAGAGTATAAGTCTGGCCCAGCTGCAAAAATAAAATTTTTGTCTTGCAACATCTTGCTGTTAGCTCCTGGTTTTCGACACCATAACACTTCCCAGCTGCCAGGTGAAGTTTTTCTCCATGCAGAACTCTGACTGCCACAGTGGCCAGCCTCTCTTCAGATCCAAAGCAATGAAGGCAGGGTAGGAAAAGAGGGAAGATTGCCAGAATATGGGAAGGAAAGGATCCCCTCACTCTGGAGTCTGGTTGAAGCCTCCCAAGTAGAAAAGTAAAACTTACAGCACAGGGTTAGGAGAGATGGCTCAGTCTTCAAAAATACTTGCTGCTCTTGCAGATGGTTCAGTTCCCAGAGCCTGTAGGTGGCTCCCAACCATCCTTAACACCAGTTTCAGGTGATCTGGTGCCCTCTTCTGACCTCTGTGGGCTCCAGGCATGATGTGGTGCATATACACACATGCAGGCAAAACACTCATACACATAAAAAAATTAAAAAAAATTCTCGCACAACTAATATCTGCTGTAAAGGCTGCTATCTAGATACAATACTTTTTTATACATACATATTTTATGTTAAAATAGCAATTAAGTAAGCCGGGCAGTGGTGGCGCACGCCTTTAATCCCAGCACTTGGGAGGCAGAGGCAGGCGGATCTTTGCGAGTTCGAGGCCAGCCTGGTCTACAAAGTGAGTCCAGGACAGCCAGGGCTACACAGAGAAACCCTGTCTCGAAAAACCAAAAAAAAGCAGTTAAGCATGCCTATGATTTTCAACTGTGGCCTTACTCCTTTCCCAGATTTTGATGAGAACAAGAGATAGGCAGGTCACGCAGTTTAGTGGCGGGGACATCAGATTCTTGTCCTTGGCCAGAAACTGGTAATGTTCTAGTCACAGACCAGAAATTTCAAAAGTATTTGGGGCTCCAGTTTCTTGTTATCTTTCTTTCTGCCTGTTCTTTTGCAGCTTCCTGGAAGCTATTCATGAGGAAGCAACAGAAACTCCCGTCCACATACCTGGGCTGGAGAGGCATATAGATATCTGTGGGCAAACCAGACTGACCAGCTTGGCTCCAGTGCCTCAACCTAGTTTCTGCTTAAGTCCAATGAAAGTTCCCAGAGTGGCAGTTCGATGGTACCCTCTTTCTGGGTCCTGCTTCTGCTCTAAGGGGGAGCTCTGCTTACTTTCTCTTGACCTCATACCTATGAGGCTATAATAAATTACTGTCTAAAAATTCATTCTCCCTGAAGTAAGTGTAAAGTATTCTTTGCAGTTCATAACCTAAGAGCCCAAAGCCTCTGGCTTAGTGAAGGGCTTTTGTGTTGTGAGGTTCTGGAACCCTGACTCCTGAGGGAGGCCCTCCTGTGTGGCTGGGAAGCCCCCAGAATATTCAAGGACCTCGGTTTTCCCTGTTTCAGTCTCTTTTACATTTCTCAACAACCTCACAGATGGGTCAGGTGGTGATGGCCCACGCCTTTTATCCCAACACCCTGGGGGCAGAGAGACAGGTGGATCTCTGAGTCCTAGGAGAGCCAGGGCTACACAGAGAAACCCTGTTTTGAAATACAAAACCAACCAACCAACCAAACAAACAAAGAAAAACAAACAAACTAAAACCCAAACCACCCCCCAGACACGTAATCGTGAAAACCACACATACGCAAAAGGGGAATGTTGGAATTTGGGTACCTTCTTTTCTTTTCTCCCTCTCTACTCTTTCAATGTTGGCTGTCCCTTTCTATTGATCTCCACCTCAATTTTTGAGACAGGGCTTTTCACTGAGTCTGAAGCTAGACTGGCTGGCTAGGCTGCCCAGGGGATCTGCCTGTCCCTGACCTTCCAGCACTAGGTTATAGGTTAGCCACTCACTCACTATACTATACCTGACTTCCGCCTACCTGTTGGGGATCTGAACTTCTGTCCTCATGCTTGCATATAGCAGGTACGTTACCTATTAAGGTATCTTCCTTGCACTTCCTGAGTGCCTTTCTTCCTACTTTCAATAAACTCCAACTGTGTTTTACCCTGACTTATCTTGAAACTCTTTTCTGTGTTGCAGCCAAAGATGTAGTATTATCTGAGTTGAGGTATACTCTGAATACTAAGTGAATTGCTTAGGCCACTGCATGCAGTGGCATGAAGCTACACTTCTGTCCCTGCTGCTCCCACTGCGAGGGGTTCAAATGACCCCCAGATCGAAGCCTGGAAACCATGAGCCAAAATAAATCCTTCTGCTGCAATTATTTTTCTCGGGTATTTTGTCATAGCAAAAGAACATGGCTCAGTGCACTCTCCTTAGGCTAGCACGTTTTATACTTTAATACACGACTGCCTATATTTCTGGTCTGTTTTCTCCACGAAGGCCTGTGGAGGTAGAGACAGAGCCCATACCTAGCAACATTCATGGTACATCCAGAATCTACTAGAATATGCATCATGTCTATGCGAGAACTTTCCTTGTTATGTATCTCATTGGATCATCAAAATCTCAGCCCTATGGCTAGGTGGTGATGGCCCATGCCTCAGGAGGCAGAGGCAGGCGGATCTCTGTGAGTTCAAGACCAGCCTGGTCTACAGAGTGAGTTCCAGGACAGCCAGGGTTGTTACATAGAGAAACCTTGTCTCAAAAAAAACCTAACAAGACAAAACAAAAAACCCCAGTTATGTTGGGACTATGTTTTTGTTTTGATCCTGGGTGTGGGATACTGGGCTGCTTCAGACTGACCACAGCAGCTGACTATGATTTGCCTTGTGCTCTAGCAGGGGTGTGATTTTGCTAGCTGAAGATAGTTCATGTTTGGAATTCTGGGAACTCTTCAGAAGGTGTAAAAGATACCAGAGTCCCAAGAGAGGCAGCTGCTGCTCCCCCTGCTGTTGGTCCCTGCTGCTGCTTTTGCTGGTTGCTGATTGCTTTTGCTGTGTGCTGGATTGCTGGTTGCTGGCTGGAGATATCCTGATAGCGGAAGACTGGACTTGCCCCCAAGGAACTAATCAGCAGGAAGTAGTCTAAAGAGATCTAAGTTCCTTTCCCCTCTATCATTCTTTCTCCCCTACCTAGTGTTGAGGGGTTGGAAGGGATTGGGGTGGTGTAGGGAGGAGGGAGAAAGAACCCAATAAAATAACCAAAATATCCAGTTACAGTGGTGTGTGCATGTGCTTGAAATAGCTACTCTTGGAACTGAGGTTGTAGCTCAGTGTTGGAGCAGCTGCTAAGAATGCAGAGACTCTGGGTTGGATCCTCAGCACCAAAGCAGAGAGAGCCATACTCGTATACTCACGCAGTATATTATGGGGACTGGAGAGAGCTCGATGCTTGCTGCTCTTGCAGAGGACAAGGTTTCTGCTCTCAGTACCCACGTCAATCAGCTCATAACCTTTTATAACCCTAGCCGTAGGGAATCTGATATCCTCTTCTGCCCTCTGTAGGTGCCTCGCACTCATGTGCGTATACCCGCACGCACATAATTAAAAATAAATCTAGCCGGGCATGGTGGCTCACGCCTTTCATCCCAGCACTCAGGAGGCAGAGGCAGGCGGATCGAGGCCAGCCTGGTCTACCAAGAGAGTCCAGGACAGCCACGCTCTGTTACACAGAGAAATCCTGTCTCTAAAAACCAAAAAAACAAAACAAAAAAAAAAAAACTTAAAGAAGTAGTTCAACTAACAGCAGGATATCTAAGGAAGAGGGCTAGGAATGTGTGCAGCTGTAGTGGGTGGAGAGGATCAGCTTCGTTAGGTGATGCTCTCAGCACCAAACACCATCCCTATCGGCAGGAGGTGGTCTTAGGGAGCCTTTTAGCCTTCCTTAAACTTGCCTGCATGCTCGGTTCGTAGCATCTGTAGGCAGAAGCTGCCATCTTGTGGTCATGTTTCAGATTGCACCCTAGAGGACTACAGGCAAGAGATTTCCGTCTGTTTGCTCAGCAGTCATGTCAGGGAGTGCTGGAAGCCCAGGTTAGCCTCCAATGCTCTATGTCTTGAATTGATTATGGTGATAGTTTACATAAGCTGTGAATAAGCTATGACATTTAAATTGTGCATGATTATTATTATCCTAACTATCGTTTGCGGTACTGGGAATTGTACCTAGGAAAAGTGCGTTACCACTGAGCTTTCCCCAGCTTGAACTGTGAACTTTATTTTTTCCCCCCAACATAATATTTTTATTAATTATTTGAGAATTTCATACAATGCACCCCAATCACACTTACTTCTCATTCCTCCCAGGTCTTCCCTCCCACCCTTGTGCCCCCATTCCCCAATACACAAAGTTCATGTGTTTGTTGCTCAAGGCCGAACTCCCAGTGGCCAACCCCCCTTTTAGAAAACTGAGTGTCACTCCTTCCCACCCCAGCACACCCATGCTGGAAGCCAGCAACCGTGAAGAGCTGATTTCAGCATTTTTATTACAACTTTTAAGGACTCCTCTCATCTATCGCTTCTTGTTTGGATTCTTTCTTTTTTTCTTTTCTTCTTCTTCTCCTCCTCCTCCTCCTCCTCCTCCTCCTCTTCTTCTTCTTTTTCTTTCTTTTAGGTTTTTTGAGACAGAGTTTCTCTGTGTAGCTCTGGCTGTCCTGGAACTCAGTTTATAGACCAGGCTGGCCTTGAACTCACAGAGATCCACCTATACCTCTTCCTCCTGAGTGCTGGGATTAAAGGCATGCACTACCACTACCACCACCCAGCATGACACCACTTTTTATTTTTAGCTTTTTTTTTTTTGGCTTTTTGAGACAAGGTTTCTCTATGTAACAGTACTGGCTATCCTGGAACTTGCTTTGTAGAACAGGCTGGCCTCAAACTCACAGAGATCCACCTGCCTCTGCCTCCTGAGTGCTGGGATTAAAGGAGTGCACCACCATGCCTGACTCTATATTGATTCTTTTAAAAGTCTTGCTTTGTGGCTCAGACTGGCTTTGAACTCACAATCTTAGTGCTTTAGCCCTCCCTGAGTACTGGGATTACAAGTACATGCTATTTGTCACCCAGCCTATGTATATATGGTGCTAAAATCAGAATAACATAGTTATTTTATTTATTTATTTATCTAATTTATTTATTTTTAATATTTATTTGTTTATTTAAATTTTACATACATTGGTGTTCTGTATTTGTGTGTGTGAGGGTATCAGATCCCCTGGAACTGGAGTTACAGACAGTTGTGAGCTGCCGTGTGGGTGCTGGGAATTGAACCTGGTCCTTTGGGAGAGCAGCCAGCGCTCTTAACCACTGAGCCATCTCTCCAGCCCAGAATAACATATTTGTATTTGTTGAAACCTGCTTAAGTTTTTTTAACACAACTAAGGCTTCTCTGTAGCTTTTAGCATACCTGCAGCCATTTTTGTCTTTAGTCTCCATCTTAATCATAAGATTTGAAATTAAGTTCAAGTTCTCAGACCCTGTATGCCTGACATTAAAAATTAGCTTTTGTTAACTGTTCTGTTTAAGTCCCCGCCCACCCCAAATCCCAGCCAATCAGCATAAAGTGCTTTGTTTAGCTGCCTGGGCATGACTTGGTGCTTCTTGCTTGGTTAAACACAATGTACCTGGAATAGAGTTGATTGTTTTTGTTTTATTTTCTTCCTACTTGATTATGATTTTTCCTTTAAAAACTCACTCTGAAAACAGCTAGGGGACTCAGTCCTGGTTCCTGAATCCAGGATGGGGTCCCTGACTGGTCAGTCTTGGTTAAGCGGTCAATAAACTTCCATCAGTCCTGGTGATCGAGTGGTCAGTGTACGGCTATTCCTGAATCCATAACCATATCCTCAACTACTTATCATTTCTCTGTGGGGGTGTTCTAGTTTGCCTTCTATTGATTTGATAAACACCACAACCAAAAACAATCTGGGGAGGAAAGGGTTTATTTGGTTACACTTCCATATCACTGTTCAGAATTGAAGGAGGTTAGGGCAGGAACTCCAGGCAGGAACCTGGAGGCAGGAACCGACGTAGAGGCCATGGAGGAGTGCTGCTTTCTGGCTTGCTTGTTCATCTTGTTTTTTTTTCCCTCCTACAACTCAGGACTACCTGCCTGGGGTGATGCCACCTAAACTGGACTGGGCCTTCCCCCACTAATCAAGAAGATGCCCCGTGGACTATCAGATGGAGATATTTTCTTAATTGAGGTTCCCTCTTCCCCAATTACTCAAATTCCTATCAAGCTTACAAAAAAACTAACCAACACAGGAGGAAACAATAAAAATGGCACCTTTGAGCTTTCTGAGCTTTCTGAGTATTGTTGGTAGCACATCAAAAATCTCTTAATCTTGTAACTTAGTACCCAGAGATCAATCTCTCACCTCCTTCCCCGACCTCCTAGTCTTTCCAACTTCTTTTTTTTATTAAATATTTTATTTTTTTTTCTTCAAGTTACATCTCAGTCACAAACCCTTCCCTATTCCCCCTTCCTGTCCCACCCTTCCACCCTCTTCCCCCCAACAGCTTCCCCTTTCAGTCCAACAAATGGTTCCTTCTCTTATAACAGTAAATACTATACAAAACAACAGAAATAAATATGCGACATTTATGAGAGTTAAATGGCCCAGTATACCTTCCCAATGTCCAGTTCATACATATTTGGCCCCTGACTTTAACATTCTACCATCTAACCATCTCCATGAGTTTAAAGTTCTGTAACTGTCGAGAGCGCGGTTTGGTCATCCAAATCCCGACACCTCCTTCTCTATGGAAGGGAGT
>CAJQZJ010032284.1:7611534-7673094 GCA_907164525.1 Lophiomys imhausi
GGGGGAGGGAGGAGGAAGATCAGAGACTGGAGGGATGGATGATTTAAGGCTTCCTCCAAGCAGCTCTAAAAAGAAAACCCACTCAATTTCACAAACAGGTAAAACAAACAAACAAACAAACAAAACAAAAACAAGCAAACAACCCAACCCCATTCAGACATCCTGGCTTCAGTGGACCTGTTCTTTGGTCCTGGAATTGTTTGTTCTCTGGACAGAAGGGGAAAGTGGAAAGGTTGTTTTTAATGTGAAAGGGCCAAGCAGACGGCAAATGTGAGTGCTTTTGAAGTTCTAAGAGCCTTATGAATAATACGACTTAATTAAAAAAATTTTTTTATTACCCTTGACTGGCTTCTTTGTATCATCAGATCATAATTGCTGTTGCTACTAGTGACAACTTCAACTCCCTATCTCGCCTGGGCCAGTCCTGGTACAGAAGGTGACCCAAGGTCAGTCATTTGGTCTGTGCCTCCTAAGCTGCTGCTGTGTGGTCTTTCTTCAGCAGATAAAAGGGGCCCCTGAGCACTAGGGTGTTGAGTGACTTTCATTCATGACTTTGAAAGAGGTTGTCTGAAGGCTTCAAAGTTTCCCAAGGTGGAGATTTTAATATTCAGAGATTCAGCCTGCTTCTGGAAGCTAAGTTCTTTTGTTGCTGATAAAAATCCTTTAAAAGCTCCAGACTTTGGAGGAAAAAGATTTCTGTTTTTAAAATTGCTTTTGAAATAATGGGTTATTGTCAAAAAAATGTTGACGTGGTGGATAATGGGGACATAATTTCCAGCTCCAACCTGTCCTGTCCCCAGGGGCTCCTACTTTGTGTTCTCAGAAATTATGGGATCTTTGTGTTGTCTTTCTGAGCTAGAGTCAGGCATACCCAAATCTCTCTTGTTATTCAATACAGTCATCCTGTGATGTATCTTTAAAAATGATCTGAGCATTGCCCCAAACTCCTAAAAGACAAAAATCAGGCACATAAAGGCCTCAGGCTTCTGTCTTTAGTATCAGGAAGGCACGCCACTTGGAGTGAGACTGTGGTCTACAGAAAGAAACCCCAGCCAAAGTAAAATGGCACCTCATCTTGAAATCTCTCTTCCACACCTCTCATTTGTATGGCATTGTGTGGGGTTAGGTAGGTTTAGCAATGTTGACGTGTCTGCTAAGACTCTTATTTTTATTTTTCATGCTAAATATCTGTATTTCTGAAGACATATATCATTTACATCAAAATAACACAGAGAGAAATTTCAACACGAATACAGTGATCTATGATAAATTGTGTTCTATGAGGACCAGAGTCATGCACACCTATTTAGAGATACTCAAGAACATGAACAAAAAGTTATGCAAGAACTGATGTGAATATATAAAATACACATTGATAAAAACCATGAAAACCTAAACAATTTTACTAAAAGATACTGTCATAATTAGGGTTTCTATTTCTGTGACGAAACACCATAACCAAAAACAAGTTGGGGAGGAAAGGGTTTATTTGGCTCACATTTCCACATTGTAGTCCATCATTGGAGGGAGTCAGGAACTCAAACTGGAAAGGAACCTGGAGGCAGGAGCTGAGGCAGAGGCCATGGAGGAGTGCTGCTTACTGGCATGCTCCTCATGATCAACACAGCCTGCTTTCTTATAGAACCCAGGACCACCAGCCCAGGGATGGCACTACCCACACTGGGCTGGGGTCTCCCCCACCAATCACTAATTAAGTAAACACCTTACAGTCGGACCTTATGGAGGCATTTTCTCAGTTAAGGTTTAAGGTTTGCAGTGTGTCAGGCTGACATAAAACTAGCCAGCACAGATACTTTTGTTAGGGTGATCTGAAAGCTGCTTGTACTATTGCTACCTACTGGCCCCCGACATCTAGTTGTCACCCAGTGAGTATATTGTTATACATACCTGTCTTTGTTGTGTAAGCCTGCTCTACCTAATTTAGAGTTGATTGGTTGAATAAAGTGCCTGCAGCCTGAATTAGGTAGAAGAGAGGTAGGCAGGAAGAAGATTCACAGACTTTTGGAGCAAAAAGGGTAATGGGAAGAAGAAGCAGGGGGTTGAAAAGGAGAAGACATGCCTTGGGTTAGATGGAAGAACATCACTCCACTTGCCTTGGAACTTAGGGATTGCATGGAGAATAACAGCTCATGGGGACATATGTATAATGGTTAGAACTTACTGCAGGGGATTATTGAGAAAAAGTAGGAATCACTTTTCTTGGAAATGGATTATAAGTGATTTTGTGGAACAGTCCATGTTGGAAGAACAAAAATTATATTTCTCTTCTAATAAGACTATGAGAAGGGCTGGAGAGATGGCTCAGTGGTTAAGAGCACTAGCTGCTCTTCCAAAGGACCCGGGTTCAAATCCCAGCACCCACATGGCAGTTCACAGCTGTGTAATTGCTGGGCATGGTAACCCATGCCTTTAATCACAGCACTTGGGAGGCAGAGGCAGGAGGATCTCTGTGAATTCAAGGCCAGCCTGGTCTACAAAGTGAGTCCAGGACAATCAAGGATACATAGAGAAACCCTGTCTCAAAAAACTAAAAAAAAAAAGGACTATGAGAGGCCAGCTTGACCTACATAATGTACTGAGACACTTTCCAAAAACAAAACCCAACAAAACAAAACAAGTTGGGTAGTGGTAGTGATTACTTTTAATCCCAACACTTTGGAGGCAGAGGCAGGAAGATCCTTGTGAGTTCAAGGCCATCCTTTGGTCTACAGAGTGATTTCCAGGACAGCCAGGACCACAGAGAGAAACTCTGTCTTGAACACCTTGCTCCCCTCTCTCCCACAAAAAGACTGAAAAAAAAAATCTTTCTGGAGCAAGTTCTGAAGAGTAGCAGTATTCTACTCCAGAGTCAGCTTTAGAACTCAGTACAGGCCCCACGGAGAGCAGGGGAGTTAAGCAGTGGAGACAACTCTGACTCGTTACCTCCCAACATGAGCATCTGACTTTGTGGCAGCATTCCTGGCTTGTGGTTCTCTTTCTTTTTTTTTTTTTTTTGGTTTTTCGAGACAGGGTTTCTCTGAATATCTCTGGTTGTCCTGGACTCACTTTGTAGACCAGGCTGGCCTCGAACTCACAAAGATCCGCCTGCCTCTGCCTCCCAAGTGCTGGGATTAAAGGCGTGTGCCACCACCGCCCGGCTGTGGTTCTCTTTCTGAATACCTTCATAACTATGGCCATCGTCACGTTGTCAGACCACTCATTTCATATCAATGCTTGCGGAACACTGCAAGTACAACAAGGTGCTAAAACTGATTTCCTTCAACCCACTACCTGGTGCACCATCATCTTTTCTGAAACTGCATTAGATTGAATCTTCTTTTCAACAAATCAAATCCTCCTTCAGTGCTTTCTGGGGGTAGTAAGCATTCTTAGGAAATACTCCTTCCCGATGTGGAGGTCATATTCCAGATGTATGAACAGCTGAGAGCTCCCTCAGGAATCAAGCCCTTTACTTGGTTGATTGTCTCACAGACAAAGTGCAAGGCTACATTGGAATGACCCCATTTGCTTAGCTCTTTCTAGTTGAGGGCTGCTGGGAGTTCTTTTTGATTTTGGGCAAGATGATAGAAGCTGGTGCAAACATTTGTGTGCTTGGCCTTGTGTGAACACACTTTCGTTTCATTTGGGTGAACACCTATAAATACATGGTTAAAATGGTAAGAAACTACTAAATTGCATCCCAAAATCCCAGTGGCCTTTTGCATATCCATCAGCAGTAGAGGGGTTTTAGGTGCTTCATGTTCTCAGTTACTCTGGTATTATTACTTTTTCTTTCCTCCATTGATGTTCCAATAGAACATGTGGAAGTATCTAGTTCATAGTGAGCCTTCTGTTGAAATATTTTCCCATTTCTTCAATTTTCCTGGGCTCTTTTGGGTCCTGCAACAAACTATCACACACTCGGTCACCGTATCAGCTTTCAGTTGCTGTGACAAAATACTCAAGGAAAACACTTTGAGGAGGAAAGATTTCATTTGGAGGGTGCTTTCCATGTCATTGCCCAGTCACTCGGCTCTGTTGCTCTGTTGCGAGGCACATCATTATGGCCATGGTGCAGCAGAGATGCTTCATTAAGTCATGAAGGAGATGAGAGGAGAAGGGAGAGAAGAGGAAAGAAAGAGGAGGAGAGAGAAGGTGATGGGATGGGAGAGAAAAAAGAATGAAAATATGGGTTTAGGAACAAAACATATTCTTCCAGGGCATGCCACTTCTTCTGACTGGACCCTACTTCCCAAAGTTTCTGTCTCTTCTAATGGCTTTTAAGTTTGCAATCCATCACTGAATCAAACCATTCATGATATCAGAGCCTTCAGTATTTATTTATCTCCCAAGGGCCTCACCTTAGAACACACATCCTGGGACACTTCAGATACACAGCACAATAGCTCCTGGATGTCAGAGGTTTCGTGGGTGAAGGCTGCTTCCTGGTTCGTAGTAGTTTACAGAGGTGCCCTTACAAGGTAGAAGGAGCGAGACATGAGTCTCTATTATTGGGTTACTTGAGACAGTTTTCCTGTGTCACCACACTGGCTTCAAACTCAGCTTCTCTTCCCTTAGCCTGCCAACTATTAGATTATAGGTGTGCACCTTCATGCTGAATTATTTATTTGTGTATTTGAAATTACATGTGTGGATGTCTACATGTGGGTATGTGTGCATGTGTACAGGAATGCAGGTATCTGTGGAGGCCAGAAGAAGGCATCAGAATCCCTGGAGCTCGAGTTACAGGTGGTTGTGACTATCCAACCCGGGTGCTGGGAACTAAACTCAGCTCCTCTGGAAGAACAGCAAATGCTTTTAAATTGTGAACCATATCACTAGTCCCTTATGTTACATCTTTTATCCAATCTGTGTTTTGTAATGGAAAGCCAGTTTCTTATGGAAAGCATATCACAGGCCTTACTTTTAAATCTTGTATTATTAGCCAGGCATGATGGCACATGCATTTTTTTTTTTCTCAGACTGATAGAAGTTTATTGAATGGTGAATCAAGACTGACCAGTCAGGGACCCCAATCCTGGATTTGGAAATCAGGATTGAGTCCCTGAGCCATTCCCACAGTGAGTTTTGTTTTTTAATTGAAAAAAATTTTATTATGTGAATTTCACGTCATGCACCCTGTTCCCTCTCATCTCCCACCTCCCCTCAGACCTACCCTCCACCCGTGCAATCTTTCCCAGCATAAAAAAATAAAATATCATTGTAGAAGCTGCAGTGTGTCTTAGTGTGTCCCACAATATTCCTTTTTGTTCACATATTTTGCTTGCAAATGTTTATTAAAATGACTCCTTGGTCTGATATGAGGCCTCTGATTTCTGCTACTTTGTCAATATTGGATCCTCACTGGAACTCCTCTCAGATATGCCGTAACTGTCCTGTGTCATGGATATCCTGTAGTTTTGGGTTGTGGAACTGGTCTCTTCTTGTACTCCAGCAGTTCATCCATGGGGTAGATGTTGGGGTGGGCCAACTCAAAGCCCTGGTTCTGGACCTGCAACCACCACTTGCATGGCCAGTTCTACTATGGAAAGGTGCAGGGCCTGCTCTCCTGAGTGCTGCAGCATGTGAGGGGCAGGGAGAGCTCTCCTGCTCTTATGACCCCATCTGGGCCAGATCTCCTGTTGGCCAATGGTGGTGAGGGCAAAAGGAAGGGGAGGGAATCATTCCCTAGCTAACACCAGCACATAGCAGACAGAAGGCAGGACTGGATCTCCCACACTTACTCCCTCAGGGCTGGCTCACCCAAACCCCCATATCCAGGACCAGCAGTAGTGTACTACCCAGACAAGGTGCAGGGCCTGCTATCCCAAGTGCTGTAGCATGTGAGGGGCAGGGACAACTCTCCTGCTCTTGTGACCCCATCTGGGCCAGATCTTACCCCAGAGCTGAGTCTCCACAACCCCCACATCCAAGGCCAGGCAGAGTTCTAGTTTCTGGCTTGTTTGCTGTCCTGGGAGCTTGCTTGGTACTGGTCTTGTCATCTCAGGCTACCCCATGGCACCAAACTGGTGTTGGTATCCAGTTTGCTTTTTTTTTCCAGGAATGCTAGGCTACTATTCATTCAGATGTTCATAAGTCACAACACTGAATGAATGTAGCTATAGCCTCTCTCCTCTTTGCCACCTACTGATGCACATGTGTCATAAAAGCCACATCTGCAATGCCTCTAGGGGTAGGGGTACATGCTTTTAATTCCAGCACTCAGGATGCAGAAGCAGGTGGATCTCTGTGAGTTTGAGGCCAGCCAGGGCTATGAAGAGAAACTCTGTTTCAAAAAACAAACAAACAAACCAAGCCAAACCAAATCCAAACCCAACTAATGTATTATTATCTTTATTTTTATTTTTGTTTTTTTTTGAGACAGGGTTTCTCTGTGTATCCTTGGCTGTCCTGGACTCACTTTGTAGACCAGGCTGGCCTTGAACTCACAGAGATCTTCCTGCCTCTGCCTCTTGAGTGCTGGGATTAAAGGTGTGTGCCACCACTGCCGGCCTATTATCTTTATTTTTATTACTGGTGCTAAGAGTTTTTGTGTTGATCTTTGTTGTGATGTATGTGTGCATTTGATGTGTGTATACCACAATGTGTGTGTAGGCCTGAGAGCCTCATTGAGTGTTGCTTGCCTCATTTAAGATGGAGTCTCTGCATTTGCTGTACACCCAGCCCAGTTGGCCTGTGAGAATCCAGAGATGCTCTTATCTTGCCACAGGAACACTGGGATGATAGACACATGCTACCCTGCTAGTCTTCACATGGTTCTGGAGATTTGTCTTATGTCCTCTACTTGTAAGACAAACACTTTACTCACAGAGACACCTCCTTAGCCCCCAGATATAATATTGTTTCATGTGTAACAATCTTAAAATGTTCCATGCCAACCCTATTCCCACACTTTATCAACAAGCATTTTAGTCTGACACATACTATTTTATAATATTACTTTTGCTTTAGGTGATCCATTTTCACTTGGACAATGAAAACAGAACAGTAATTACATATTTACCTTTATTTATTTGATTTCTGTCAGTATCATATTTATTCTGTCTGAACAACTTCCTCTTAAAAGTCTTACAGTACATGTCCATGAGCAATGAAGTTCTTTCAGTTTTTGTCTGAGAAAACTTTCTCCTTCATATTTTGAAACTTTTTTTTTCATAGAGTGTAGAATTTGGTGGGGAATCTTTCCTCCCAGAAGCCTCTTAAAATATTATATCACTGTCTTTTAACTTGCTTGGTTCCTGCCAGGACATTTGCCAGGGTTCTTGTTTTTATTCCTGTCTGTATAATGTGCCTTATACCAACTGCCTTATTGCATTTCTTCTTTGCTCTTTTTGAGAAATTTGTATACCGTGTACATACATTTGCTTTGCTTGGTGTTTATCGTGTCAAACAACGGGTTCATCATGAATTGTGGAATATTCTACACCATTATTTCTTGAATGTTTTTCTACCTTCTTTTCTCTTCTCCAGGAAAGGAAATTGAATCTCCTTCTGGAATTACATTGATGTGTGTCTTTCAGCTTTTGGTGTTTCATTATACTTTTTTTTCTCCTCATGTTCAGTTTGGGTTTTTCCTATAGACTATATTCCAGATTTACTGACAGCCTCTCTCCTCTCAGTTATATCAGCCGAATTGTTGGTACATTAAAGGCCAACAACTTTATCTTCATCTTATTGCTATGCTTTTCCTACCTCACATCTTAATTTTAAATCATAATTTCCACCTTGTTAGCCGGGCGGTGGTGGCGCACGCCTTTAATCCCAGCACTTGGGAGGCAGAGGCAGGCAGATCTCTGTGAGTTCAAGGCCAGCCTGGTCTACAAAGCGAGTCCAGGACAGCCAGAGCTGTTAAACAGAGAAACCCTGTCTCGAAAAACCAAAAAAAAAAAAAAAAATTTCCACCTTGTTGGTGAAGTAACTCATCTGATCTTACATGCTGGCCATTTCTCTTCAGTTATTTATTAATGTAATTTGTTTAAAGTTCCCTCAATCCCAACATCTATGTCAAATGGGTCTGATTCTGTTGGTTATCTTGTATACTTATGATGTTTTGTTCTTTGTTTTTTTTTAATATGTCCAGTAGTTTTTGTTTGAAAACAGACAGCTTTGGGCTACAAAACTGAACTAAGTTAATGTTATGTGTGTGTGTTTTATGAGTGTGTATGTACATAAATGTGCATATATCCATATGCCTGTGGAGGGAAGAGGACAATCAAAGTCATCATTCCTTAGGAACTTTGCCCCCTGTTTTTTAAGATTGGTATTTTATTGGCCTGGAGCTTGCTAAATAGACTAGGCTGACTGACCAGCACACTCTACACATCGCTGTTCCTGCCTCTCCAGTGCAAGGATTGTAAGCATGTGCTGTCATGCTTAGATTTTTATTTTATTTTAATTAATTAATTTATTTATTTTTCTTAAGATTTGTTTATTTATTTATTTATTATACGGTGTTCTGTTTGCATCTATGCTTGCAGTTCAGAAGAGGGCACCAGATCTTATTAGAGATGGTTGTGAGCCACCATGTGGTTGCTTGGAATTGAACTCAGGACCTCTGGAAGAGCAACCAGTGCTCTTAACCTCTGAGCCATCTCTTACAGCCCTTTATTTTATTTTTTTAAAATCTGGGCTCTGGGCATCAAACTCAGATCCTTGTGCGTGCAGGGCAAGTACAATACAGACTAAGCTACCTCTCCAAGCCCCTCTTTTTGAGACAAAGTCACAACATAGCTCTGGCTTCCCTCAAACTTGTGACCATTCCACTTCAGCCTCTTGAGCGCAGGGATGGCAATATGTTGTAAACAATAGCCTCATGTCTGGGAAGAGGTGTGGCTTTCTTCCCCCTGGTCCTTCACTGCATTGTTGAATCAGTGGGGAGCTGAGTGGGGTTTGGGGTTTCTTTTCTCTGTGGTTATCTTCTGTCTTGGTTTGCTAGGGTTGCTGTAGCAGACCCTGTTTAAGCTAAGTGGCTTAAATAGCAGAAATGTGTTTTCTCCTAAGTCCGAAAGATGGAAGTCCTGAACCAAGGCGTCAGGGATGCTCCCTCTTGAAATTGTGGGAGATGCATTTTTTTTTTGCCTCTGTCCTTTGCCATCTTGTGTAGTTCACCTTACTTATTCCCTCTCTCTCTATATGTCTCTGTGACTGGACTTCACATTTTCATATGCACACAAGTCACAAAGAATCAAACACCACCCTAAAGACCCCATGACTACCTCTGCAAAGACTTTAGCTCAAAAATAGGTCTTAGTGGTAGAGACAACAGGTAAGCCTCCAGAATATCAATTTTTGGAGTGGGAAATCAGTTTATTACAATCTCAGTAGCATAGGCTTCAAGTTCCTCTAGCTGCCCTTTAGCTTCCCCTAATACCTTCTGTGGTGGCTAATCTTCATTGTTAGTTGGCCTGGATTTGAATCACTTAGGAGACAACTCCAGGCATGCATGTGGTCTTTCACCGAGTTGGGAAGACTCACATCGTGATTGGTGCCATCTCATGGCTGAGGTCCTAGGCTGAGGAAAAAGGAGAAATCCAACTAAGTTTAAGCGTTTAGCTTTCTGCTTCCTGACCACGGGCATAATGTGACCTTCTGTCTCTTCTTGCTCCTGCTGCCATGCCTTCCTAGCCTTGGTGGAGTGTCTTCTCTCGAACTGTGTGCCCAAACAAACTTTCCCTGTCTTAGGTTGCGTTAGTCAAGTCATTTGTCATAACAACAAGAAAAGTAGATTTTCACCTGTAGTCCGTGAGTGATAAGGCCTGATATCTTTTCATAGACATCAGGCTGTGGTAGTGATATGAGTAACTCTACAGGAAGTCTTATAACAAAAATGTTATTATTTGATTGTAAAGTACTATAACTCATAATTGAACAGACTGTCCTTACTGCCTGTCACACAGTAGTGCTGTCCCTCTATGTTCATGTCATTTATAAGGCCATCCTTACTGCCTGTTACACAATAGCACTGTCCCTCTATGTTCATGCCATTTAGAAGGCTGAGCTCCTACTTTCACAGCTCCATCCACCTCACTACAGGTGCTGAACATAATGACACATAAGCAATTTTCAGACAAAACCAAAATCATCTAATTGAATATTCTGCTCCATTGAAATTCTCTTTGCATTAAGTAATTCGGAGTGAATGTTCCAGAAAGCTCTTCATGGTGGCAATCCTCGAGAGCAATTTTGGATCTAGTGGAATTGGAAGTGAAAATGGGAAAAAAAACAAATTACAGTTTAGAGCAGAGGTCATAAGTAGGAAGACAGATTGCAAGGCTGGCAGCCATTGAAATAAAAATACTCCAACTGCATGCGGCACACATAGGAAAACTGATAGCATTAAGAAAACATGCCTCAAACAGTTGATGATCCTGTGACTAGCTTAGTTGAAACATGTGATGTTAGGTAATAAGAAAAAGTCATTCTGACTGTGACTGAGAAGAGTGACTTCTACCATGTGCTATGCTTAGATGTTTTGGGTCCTGTCATTTCTACTTCAAGGATATCAAGGATACAAGCAAAACCCAACATGGTTTCCATGTTTTTCTCTAGTATCATAGCCTGGTGTAGAGAATGGGGAGTTGAAGAGGAGTGCGGGAGGACGTGGTGTCTAGGTAAGGGAGGGCACATTTCTCTTTTCTTTTTTTTTGGATAATTTATTTATTGAAAAAAATTTATTTTGTGAATTCCACATCATACACCCTGTTCCCTCCCATATCACACCCCCCCCAGACCCACCCTCCACCCTTGCAATCTGTCTCAGCATAAAAAATAACAGCTCATTGTGGAAGCTGCAGTGTATCTCAGTATGTCCCACAATATTCCCCTTTGTCCATACATTCTACTTGAAAATGTTCATTGTAATGACTCCTTGGTCTGGTATGAGGCCCCTGGTTTCTGCTACTTCATTAGTATTGGAACCTCATTGGAACTCCTCTCAGATATGCCATAACTGTCCTGGTATGTCTTGGAGATCCTGAAGTCCTGGATTGTAGAACTGACTTTTTCTTGCACTCCAGCAGTTCATCCATGGAGTAGATGTTGGGGTGGGCCTACTCAAAGCCCTGGTTCTGGACCTGCAACCCTCACTTGCATGGCCAGTTCTACTATGGAAAGGTGCCAGGCCTGCTCTCCTGAGTGTTGCAGCATGTGAGGGGCAGGGAGAGCTCTCCTGCTCTTGTGACTCCATCTGGGCCAGATCTCCTGTTGACCAATGGTGGTGAGGGCAAAAGGGAGGGGAGGGCATCTCTCCCTAGACTATACCACCACATAGCAGACCAAAGGGAGGACTGGCTCTCCCACACGTACTCCCTCAGGGCTGGCTCACCCCCAACCCCCATATCCAGGACAGCTGTAGTGTGCTATCCTGGCAGGGTGCAGGCCTGCTCTCCTGAGTGATGCAGCATGTGAGGGGCAGGGACAGCTCTCCTGCTCTTGTGACCCCATCTGGGCCAGATCTCCTGGTAATCTTGTAGTCATCTCAGGTTACCCCATGGTGCCAACGTGGAGTTGGTATCCACCTTTCTTCTTCTTCTTCTTCTTCTTCTTCTTCTTCTTCTTCTTCTTCTTCTTCTTCTTCTTCTTAGGTTTTTTGAGACAGAGTTTCTCTGTGTATTCTTGACTGTCCTGGACTCACTTTTAGACCAGGCTGGCCTTGAACTCACAGAAATCCACCTGCCTCTGCCTCCCTAGTGCTGGGATTAAAGGAGTGCACCATCACACCCGGTAATTACAGACAGCTGTGAACTGCCATGTGGGTACTGGGTTTTGAACCTGGGTCCTTTGGAAGAGTAGTCAGAGCTCTTAACTGCTGGGCCATCTCCCCAAGCCCCACCTTACTTCTTTTTTCTTATTCTGGGAATGTTAGGCTACTATTCATTCAGATGCTCATAGGTCAGAACACTGAATGTAGATATAGCCTCTCTCCTCTCTGCCACCTACTGATGAACATGTGACATAGCAGTCACATCTGAAATGTCTCTAGCGGCAGTAGCATTTCTCTTTTCTATGATGCATTAGGAGGTTGACTTAGTTTCTCCCAAGGCATAGCCCATACAGTGGGGGAAACCGAGGCAGCAAGAGGATAGCCTGTACAGTGGGGAAGCTGAGACAGCAGGAGCTTGAAATGGCTTCTCACCCCTCATCAACAGTCAGGATTCATGGTGTGATGAATTCATTCTGCTACTTAGTTCTCTTACTTCACTTTATACCGTCCAGGATCCCCTGCCCAGAGAACAGCATCACCCACAGTGGGCAGATCTTTCCCCTTCAATTAACACAGTTAAGCTAATCCCCAACAGGCATGCCTAGAGGGTTAGTTCCCAGAGTTTAGATTCTGTCAAGGTGACTTTCAACACTAACCACCACAGAGATCTACCTCTTGATTGCCTAAATCCCTACTGGAAAAGAAGATTAATCATTTTTAGGTAATTAATAGAAGCACTGAACCCTTTGTTCGCATGTACACATGTCATTAACAGAGCAAAGTACCAGCTGGAGACAGGTGATTTTTTTCTAATTTCTCTGGAGGATTCTTTGGGTATGAATAATTTCCAGGATTTCAAGCTTCACTGTTACTAAAAGGGAAGGGAGTTTTAACACACACCCTTCATTACCTCTGGGGTTATAGTGGTGTCTTACTAGAGTGCCCAAGTGATGTCTTTCATGGATTATATGAGTCTGTTCATTCTTCAGGGCATGCCAGCTCTTTTTATTTAAAGACTTATTTTTATTTTTAAAGTAATGTATGTTTATGGGTCTCTGTGTGCATGTGAGAATGTACAAATATAGGTGCCTATGGAGTCTGGAATGGGTCACTGGTCCACTCGGAGCTGGAATTACAGGTGACTTGAGCCACCAGATGTGTTTGCTGTGGTTGAACTCAGGTCCCCTGTAAGAGCAAGAGGTGGCTTTCCACACTGCCACTTCAGTTATTTGACTCCCTGATTCAGCATTGGGATTTTCCTCTCTTCTATGTTTCTTCACTGTTTCCCACAAACACTATTGTGATGATGGCTAGCTAGCTTAGTTCCTTTGCCTTTTCCCACACCAGAGTCAAACTCGTGGATAATGAGGTCATCCCTTGGGAATAAGTGTGTGATCACATACACACTTGGACCCTCTTTTCTTTTTTTTCAAAAGACAGGCCCACAATGACCTACTTCCTCCATCTTGGCCCCACCCCCTTTGGGTTGCTCCACTTCCAAACTAGCGCTACAGTCAACCATGACATTTGCACATAGCTTTGGGGCCATTTTGATCCAAACTACAGAAAGCATCCTGCTACCTAGGTTTTACATATGGATTCTACCGCTCCTCACCTGCATGAGGTTGAACAATTATTCTTCTTGTCTTGTAACTTACAGAAACATCTGTCTATGCTGGTCTCCGGGTCTGGCTTGATTGTTAAAAACATTGGTGAACGCTTCAGTCGGTTTGCTTACTAAAACTTCACATGTGGATATTAACACAGACTGTTTGTAACACTATTTCTATAGATTACGACTTGAGGCTCACATGCTCTATGTAATGTCTACATGGCTGTCTATGAACTTGCTGCCTAACTTATAGAAAGAACTGTTCTGGATGAGGTGATCTCCACAGCGGTAAAACTCTAGCCTTTCTATAGTAAGTGATGAGGTGCATGTGTTCTTCAAGTACCCTGGGACTGCACCTGTTACAAAATAATGGGTCACCAGCCATAAGGTTCAGCTAAGTAGTCTAAATTGTTCTCTCCAGCTTATCCTTCTGTTGTTCCTTGATAAATATTGTAACTTCTCATCATGTGGTCGGTGTTATTGTAGCCTATGCATAGACTATGCCTTTGTTCTATGAGCTGAGAATTTATTCACTCATATTTCAATCTATTGAAATCTTCCCCAGGGTTCTTTGGAGACAAGGTCTTATGTAGCCCAGGTTGGCCTTGAACCTCATACATAGGTGAGGATGACTTTGAACTCCCAATCCTCCTGTCTCTGTCTTTTGGGTGTTGGGAATACAGGTGTGTGAGAGTAATCCCAGTTTATGTGGGGCTGGGGATTGAACACAGGGATTCATGAATGCTAGGCAAGCACCTACCAAGTGAGCAGTAATCAAAACTCTTGATCTTTTAGCTTAGCTTCATCTATAAGACTTTTTTTTTCATCTATTTTGTGCAGCTCTGACTAAATATGGCAGACTGGGTGATTTATAAAGAACATTAATTGAATTCTCACAGTCCAGAGGGTGGGAAGTCTAAGATCATGGCCTTGTCAGGGCTGGAGTTTGGTGAGGGCCTTGTCTCTCTTCTTAAGATGGTTACCTCAAATGCCTTATCTTGCCAAGGAGAGGAACACTGTCCCTTATACAGCAGAAGGGCAGAAGAGCCAAGGAACAAGAGGGGTAAATTCATCATTTTAAAATAACAGCAAAGCCACCTTTGAGAGCAGAGCCCTTGTGGGATAGAGACCCTGCCTCTTAATAGTGTTATAGTGGAAACTAAAGTTCCATTTGTGTTTGAGAGAGGACACGTAGAGCAGAGCAAAATGATCTGGGGGAGCCCCTTGTGGCATATTGTATTCTTCTTCCCTCTGAGACAACTGAGTTCCCTAGCTCCTTCATCTCTCCTTCTCTGAGCAGAGCATATTAGGAACCTCCTGCATGCTGCAGGAGTACAAACAGGAGTAGGTTTCTTCCCTAAAGGATCCCACTGTCTTCTCAAAGAAACACATCACTCACTGTTACAGTGAGGAGCACTTAGTATTTATCAATCTTCTTTCAAAGACCATAGGGATCTTGATACCTTACCTCATACTTTAATCACCTTTGAGTCTTTTCTAACACTTATTACGGCAATCATCTTAGAGTAAGTGCTAAACTATTCAATAAATGGTTGAAAACAGTAGCGAGTATTGCGCACTTATGAAGTGAAGATTACTAGGTTAGATGTAATCTAGGGGGGGCTGGGGCTTACGAAGGAAAGATGAGATGTGTTTTTTAGTGTTAGGCACCTCTGTTTTGTCTTGTTGTATATTGCGACAAAATACTTTAAAATAGTATTCCAAAGCTGCATTGTCCATAGATGTATGCATAGTGTGGGGATGGGAGTGAGAAGAGGGAGTGTAGGATTTTGCAGGGCGACTACTTTAAAAGCAGCAAGGTTCATTCAGACGCCACGTGTCGGATTTCCAAGGGTGGCATGATATGATTTTAAAGTATTACTGTGGTGGGCTGAAGAGTTGGCTCAGTAGTGAAGAGCACTGGCTGCTCCTACAGAGGACATGGGTTCAATCCCAAGCACCCACATGGCAGCTCATAACTATCTGTAACTCCAGTTCCAGGGGATCTGACACCTGGAATACACATAAAATAAAATTAAAATAAAAAATTATTAAAGGACACCCCACCCCCAATCTTTAAAAAAGAGTATTTGTGTCCATGAGGATAGTGGTTAGCTGGAGACAGTGTTTATATAAATAATAAATTATTGGTACTTCAGGAGACAATGCTAAATAGTCTGAGAGACAAAGCAGAATTTGTAGACTGAGGTGAGTGTAATGCTTGAAGTGGAGGGAGACTGAAGAAAGAGAGAAATGAGGTAAGACAAAAACAATCATCATGAATCTGAATAAACAGAAGTTACAAAGTAGGAACGAAACCACACTGGAGTCCACA
This sequence comes from Lophiomys imhausi, assembly GCA_907164525.1. NCBI lineage: Eukaryota > Metazoa > Chordata > Mammalia > Rodentia > Muridae > Lophiomys > Lophiomys imhausi. The sequence goes on from CAJQZJ010032284.1 coordinate 7,627,204, forward strand.
AATGTGAACCAGAACTGGAGACCAGCAAGGCAAATGAAATATTGTTCTTATAATTGTTATCTTATTAACAATACTATAACAACTTAATGTGCTTTTCTCCTTGCACTAGGCACCTCACATATATTAACATATTTATTATTCAGAAGAGCACTTAATTATAGCTACCATTATTATTACTTTATGGATGAAGAAATCAGAGTTCAGTGGGAGAAGGTGCCAAAACTCACCATCCAGTAAGTAACAAATGTGCTGTGTCCTCTACAGAGCAAGGCTTCCTCAAATTATTTATGATGAGAGCCTCCGTGGAAGTTGCAGATGCATGTCATCCCCTTGAGGTGTCCTTCCAATTCAGCTGAGGTGGACATTGGCTACATGTTTTCTTAGGTGTCTTTCTCATTTTCTGTCCCCAGACTTTAGAAGGGAGACAGTCATCTGTTTCCTATAAGCTCAGACCAGACGGAAAAAAAGAACAGCCTTTTACCAAGGAGGAATGGGAGTTGGTTGAAAAGGTACTAGATTTCTTCCCTTCTGGCAGAGTTCTCAGAAGCTGTCTGGGGACTGGGCTCCAGGACGCATACTAATCCACCGCTGAATCCCGTTTGTTTCTTTACTCTGATCCTATACACTCCTGCTTCCCTTCTCTCTCTCTTCCCCTGTCCCACTCCTCCTTTAAATTTTTTTTTTTTTTTGCTTGTCTCCGTATAGGGTCTCCATATCTTGCTATGGATCCAGGGCTGGCTTGGAACTCCCTGGGTACTGCAGGCTGGGCTCCAACCTGTGAGCATCCGGCCTCAGCCTCTGCGGTACTGGGATTTCTGGCACGCTCCACCTGGCCCCACTTGTGCTTCCTGACATTATTTTCATTCAACTTCTTGCCTTTGTTAGCACTGGGTAATCAGATGCTTATACCATGTTCACAGCAAGATCATACTCCCCAGGGGCCCCTTAAAGGAACACCAGGTATCTGAATCCGTTAAGCTCTCAACCTGGGCATTGTGTAATGAGATGTGCCCCCCCCCCCCACTACCGCTGCCTTATCAGAAATGACTTATTTTATTTAAAATATATAAAGCAAACCGTGAAAAAAAGGCAAACGTTTTAATATTAGTAGCGATGTATGTAAAAACCAAAAACAACAACCAAACAAAACCAAAATATACTCAAGAACAAAAATAAGCAACAGGCCAAAAAATCTTTCAGGTAGAATCACTATGTGGCTCAGGCTGGCCTCGAACTTTTGATCCTCCCTCTTCAGGTTGTTGAGCTGAAGATTACAGGTTTGTCGCTGCTTTAAACAAACAAACAAACACACATTTTTTTTTTTTTTTTTTGGAGAGGCATGTGGTGGTTAAAGTAATCTGGAATTTTCTCCTCTCCTCATTTTTCGATGTTTCTGTAAGGGGGAGCTGTGGGATTAACTTCTAGAAAATTATGGTTCCTGGGAGAATATAGTGGCAGCTGAATGCTGCAACTTCTTTACAAGCGTGATTTCGGATCGCCTTTTGGGTCATGAACGATGGAGGACGCGAGGGGGCAGCCTCATCCCAGGCTAGGTCTCGGTTTCCTTCTCCAGCCTGGTGCGAGCGAGCGCTCATGTTCTTCGTTCTCTTTATGAAGGACCGGCGCTCGCTGTGCAGCGGCTCACAGTGACCTGCGCCTTGCCAGCTGCCTCCGAGGGCCTGTTGATTACAGCAAGGAAGCTCCATCTGCAAAGCGGCACGCGAGCTCCTAGCTGCCTCCCTTCTCATGGATTTTATTTTATTTTTTTGTCGTTCCTCCAGCCCTCAACAACATTGGCAAGAACTACCGCGTTTGAGCAACAGCGACCCCCTCCCGGCGCTTGGGCCCCGTGGACTGCTCTTCTGGAAGAGGATTTTCTTTTGCCTGGGCACTTCTACCCAATCCTCTGACTTTAAGTGACAATAAGGGCGGAACTCTCAATTTGATGTGGATCTTAGGTTCGAAAATTTCTCACCCACCTGAGTAGCTGATTTTTCTCATGGATATCCTCCATCACCTAGCTCAGGGTGAACTTGAACTTGGGATCCTCTTGCCTCAGCCTCCCAAAGTTTGGTATTAAAAGTGTGTGTGTGTGTTTGTGAGTGTGCGTGTGTGTGAAAGAGAGTTTCTACCTCTCACATTCACTTCTCCAAGTCTATTTCTTTCATCCTACGATGACACATAATAATTACTCATCCTGATGATCAGGCCCAAACCCCACCCCTTCTTGTCTCTTTTCTCAGCTCCTCCCACACTCAACCAATCCACACGTAGGTCTGCTGACTCCACCTCTGAAGTATGCCATCTTTTTTTTTCAGCGCCCCCGACTGCTGTCAATACAGGTATACAATGTATATTGATTGGATAGGGTTGGATATCTCTTACCTCAGACAGTTTTCATTTCTTTGTGTTGAAAATATTAAAAAATCTTCTTCACTAGCTATTTTGAAACGCACAATTAAGCCGGGCCTGGCTGTGCATTCCTTTAATCCCAGCAGAGGTAGGATAATCTCTGAGCTCGAGGGTAGCGTGGTCTACAGAGTGAGTTCCAGGATAGCCATGGCTACACAGAGAGACCCTGTCTCGAAAAATACAGTTAGTTGTTGTAAACTATGGCTGTCCTACCGTGCTATATACACTGCTAAAAGTTCTCTTTCCTGGACGGGAGCGAGGGCGTTTGTTGCTCTTGCAGAGGATTGTACTCCTGTACTCTCGAACTGTCCTTTATCCATCCGCCTGCCACACCGTTCCCAAACTCTGGAATTCTCTATTCTATCCTCTACTTCTTTGAAACCCATTGTTTAGCTTCCGTGGTTAAGTGAGAGGAAGGCTACTTGTGTTTCTGTGTCTGGCTTATTTCACTCAGCATAAACTCCTCCAGTTCCATCCATGTTGCTGAAAACGACAGATTTTTTGTTCTATTTTAATGACTGGATAATATTAATAATATCCTCATATTAAACAATTCTACTTGCAGGGTGATCTTTTGCTTTTTTTGAGACAGAGCCTCAGGCTAATCTAGGCTTGCCTAGGCTGGTCTCTAACTTGTGATCCTCCTGCCTCGGCCATCCAAGAGCTAGGATCACAGGCATGAATTACCACACCCGGTAATGGAAAGATCTTTAACATATTTTTTTTAAATTAAAAAAATTATTATTGTGTACACATGGATGGTGTGCAGTGTGTGTGTGTGTGTTTGTGTCTGTGTGTACACATGTGTGTGGATATGCCATGGCACACTTATAGAGGTTAGAGTCAGTTTCCTCCTACCCTTGAGGAGGATCTTTCCTTTTGTTTCTGCCACAGTGTGTTCTAGGCAATCTGTCCCATCAGTTTTGGGTAATTCTTTTGTCTCCATCTCATTGCAGAAGTGCTGGGATTACATATGTGTGCTATCACATCTGGCTTTTTATGTGGGTTCCAGGGACTAAACTCTAATGTTCAGGCTTGCACGGTAAGTGTCTTTACCTGCTGAACCATCTCACTAGCTGCAGAGTGATTTTGTTTTATTTTTTAAGAGTCTAAGTTAGTTCCTTCACGATTGCATACATGTACTCAATGCGCTCTGGTAGCTCACTCCCCTAACCGTCCCCTGTTTCCCTGCCATCCCTGGAATTCCACACCACCACCTTTCCCGGGTCCATGACTTCATGATTTTACTTTATCTTATTTTTATTTTGTGTCTGTGTGCCTGTGTGTGAGTATGTGTGCTGGTGAGCTTGAATGCCCCAGGAGGCTGGAAGAGAACATCAGATCCCCTGGGGCTAGAGTTGCAGGTGGCTGTGTTTGACATGGGTGTTGAGAACTGGACTCAGAACATCTGCAAAACAGTACATGCTCTTAACCACTGAGCCATCTCTTCAGCCTCCAGAAAGGTCTTTTAAATGGAATTCAGATTACATTAAAACCCCTAGTGGGTTCTGTTTTATTTGTAGTAAAATGCATATATTCTACCATTGATGTGCAAGGTTCTTTGGTCTAATCTCATCTTCTGTGCCTCTTCTTCTCACTCCTGGTCTAGACAGTCTTACTTAGTTGGTTGTAAGCACTTTTGGCCTTTTTACCAATGACACATTCTGGTGCTCTGCTTTGTGCTCGCGCCTTTTTTGGGCTAACTTTCTGAGCATTCAGGTTTCAGTTGAAATGTTTTCACTTAGGGCAAGTTTCCCTGGTCATTTCATCTCTAATAGTCACCCAGTCATTATTGTATTTGTATTATCTGTCTTTTCACCACTTATAACAAATACCAGAGGCCATCAACTCATGAACTAAAAAATAAAGCTTACTTTGGGTTAAGGTTTTGGGGGTGGTGGTATAGTTCTTTATAAGTTGGTCCTTTGTTTTGGGGCTCTGTGACAAAGCAGCATATCCTTATGAGGATTCATGGAAGAATGAAACAGCTTATCTCTTGTCAAGTCAGGGGATAAAGGATGAGAGAAGGAAGAGGAAGGGACTTGTAGTACAGAGTCTTCTTGAGTATATGCTCTTTGTGAGCTAAAGACATGTGACTAAGTTCCTCCTTCTAAAGTTTCTATCCTTTATCAGTAGCATCAAACCAATACCACAGGGATCTTTGGGGTAGAGGCATCCAAAATACAGTATCAGCCCTCCATTTTGATCATCTCTGAACAGCAGTGCCTGGTTCATCGTTAGCATTTGTTAATTGGTTTAATTACCTCTATTCCTCTACTAGACTAGGAGCTTGTGAGGGGGTAGGATCACATCTGGTTTGGATGCTCTATCTCATCCTGCAGACAAATAAGGCTGAACACATGCAAGATGCTCAACAGAAATTTTCTGGATAAAGCACAGGTGGAAATGCCATGTGGGACCTGGCGAGGTAGAGTTGCATGCTTCTCTTTGACTTTAAATGAATCACTTTGTGTCTTTGAGTATGTTTCTTCTTGAGAGTTTGTACTCTCCTATGATGTGCTTATTCTAATTCTTGGGCAGATTTCTCACCTTATTCATGTGCGTTTTGTTAGAAACTTCTGAAGTTTTTGAGGCATTATGAGAGAAAAGCCTCTTGTCGTCTAAAAGTTTTAAAGACCCTTAAAACTGGTGGGGGACACTAGGACTTATTGTCTCTCATCACTCCATTCACTCGCTTTTGAATCAAAACCCAACTTTCCAAAGTTTTTAAGTCCTATGTGAAACTGATTCGAGGAATGACTGGGGTCAACCCTTCCAACATGGCGGCTCCCAGAGTGGATGGGCAGCGGGCGGATCAGGCTGCACTTTCTCTAGCTAAGCCTTTAGCTAGTGCTAACCTGGTTTGAAACCCTGGACCTGTTATTTCAGAAACACAGTTGAAACACAGCATATCCACTCTGTGTCCATGTACTTTAGGTTTTTATCTAAATGAGGCAACAATTATGGGCTCTGACTCTTCAGGATGTCAAAGTGCTATTCATAACTAGCCAGGAAAGGTCATCAAATAAATACTTTGATGTCTGCTAAGGAGGACGATTAGCCAGAGTCCTGACTTTGTGTGTGGGAATATTTTTATTCCCTCTCAGTTTCTTTTCTGCACTAGGATTCTGATGTGCTACCAAGCTTTTATTTCTTGAAAAGCCCTTTCATGCACCCTGTTGACTATACTGTTAAGATTCCCTCCTCCCTCCTCCCCTACATTTGGGTCACCCTGTACCAAAGGAGAAGGTTATCTGGGCTGTTAAACCTTTGACTTGGTGTCTTTTGAACAGTACATTTTGCATTTTGTTATGTCAGGATTGTAATTAGATCCGTTAATTAAGGGAAGAATGAACTTTTCCCAGACTCTGAACCTCTCTGAATTTTTGATAAGTTTGCTTAGGCTACGGCTGACCTTTGCTAGGGGCTATGCCACTGCTCATTAATTGGCAAATTTTAATGAGGAGAGTTTATGAATGTGCTGGCCTTGACAATAAATAAAGCTGGCTACCAGGTCCCACCTCCTCCAATTGCTTCAAAGTGTCCAGTGTTTCCTGACTAGCGGTTTTTCGATTTGGCCCACTGAAGCCACATTGTACTGTGTGACTGAGCCAGAGCTTCCATTCTCAGGCCTTGGCCTGGATGGCTTCATTCACTGTCTCATTTTGGTCTTATGATAATCCCATCATACCTGCTTTATGAAAAGGTAAACTGAGGCACGTGGAAAGGAGTAACTTGAACATTAGTATGAAGGTAGTAACATGTAATTAGTTACTAATAACGGTGCTGAACAATAATGATAACAGCCACTATGGAATTGAGTTTTAATTATGTGCTGGCCAACCTCCCAAGCTCTCCACATGTCTTGTATCATTTAATACACAACATTAGCCTATTAGGTAAGTTATGGTGAAGAGTGGTAGAATCCATATTTAAAACCTAGATAGCAGGATGTTTTCTGTAGTTTGGATCAAAATGGCCCCAAAGCTATGTGCAAATGTTACGGTTGGCTAAGTGCTAGTTCGGAAGTGGAGCAACCCAGAGAGGGTGGGGCCAAGATGGAGGAAGTAGGTCATTGTGGGCGTGTCTTTTAAGAGTATATTAGAAACCCTGCTACTTCCTCTTTGTCTCTCATTGCTTCCTGGTCACTATGAGACTAAGAACTTTATTTTGCCACACCCTTCCCGAAATCATGACATTCTGTCTCACCATAGGCTCAGAAATAATGAAGTCAAGTGCCCATAGCTCCAAAAACTCCTGAAACTGAGAGAAAGAAAAAAAATCCCTTCTTTTAAAAGTTTTTTTTTTCTTGATGTTTCACACAGTGATGAAAAGCTCATTAACACAGCCCCAGAAACAAGACTCCCAGTCTTCCTAAGGGGCAGGCAGGCCTGAGTTCCAGCCAAGTCTGATTCATCTGTTCTTACTTTGTCCATTTGCTTTATTCATTTGGACTTATACTGGGGGTTGTTCTATGTGTGCGAATCTAATTGCATTCTTCTAAATGAATTAGTATGGAGTTGTAACAACGTGTACAATATTTGGTAATTCAAAGCATTTAGAATACACAGGATACTCTAGTTCAGATTCACCCTTCACATATAGTCATAGATTCCTCTCCTTGAATACAAGCATTTCCATCCACCCTGGGCTTTACAGCTACACTGCCTGGCAAGGGGCAGTCTTAGGTAATCCTCTTCGTGCTACTTTTAAGTGTCCTCCAGAATTCTAGAACTTTTAGTTATTATAAAAAGTGGTGCTGCCGGGCGGTGGTGGCGCACGCCTTTAATCCCAGCACTTGGGAGGCAGAGGCAGGCGGATCTTTGTGAGTTCGAGGCCAGCCTGGTCTACAAAGCGAGTCCAGGACAGCCAGAGATATTCAGAGAAACCCTGTCTCGAAAAACCAAAAAAAAAAAAAAAAGTGGTGCTGCTGTGATTTTGCTCTCTGCTTCACACAACTACTTCTCCTAATAGTGTATGAGAATAATGCTAAGAGTTAGTAGCTACTCAACACTTTAAAATATGCACTGGTATCACAAGTTACTAGAAGCTAGAAACTTTCTTTCTTTTCATTTTATTATTATATTTTTGGCTAAAGGCATCCTCCATCCTTTCTTGCAAAATGCCATCATTTTTAGAACTTCTGTTTTTGAACATTGCTCTAAATGACTTCTTAGAAATTTTTTCTCACTGTTGTGAAGATAACTTGGCATTGCTGGGCAGCTGGTTCATTTGGGGCAATTCTGTTCACATTTCATCCTTTTCATGATGTATTTAGTATATGTCTTTACAGAAAGGACACAGTGAAGGAGAGAGAATGTGGGTATTTTGCTTAGGGTAGACTAAGCAGGCATTTAAAAAATGTAATTTAAATTTTTTCTTTTACTTTGAGACTATAGTTACTTCATTTATTTCTTCTCCTTCTTTCCTCAGAATCCTCCCATATACCCCTCTTTGCTCTCTTTTAAATTCATGACCTCTTTTTTCCATTAATTATTGTTATATGCATTTATGTATATAGATATATATTTCAAAAATATCATACTCAGTATGTGTGTTACTTGAATGTATATATTTTTCAGAGCTGACCATTTGGTATTGGAGAACCACTTGGTGTGCTCTTCCTTAGGGAGGACTATTTTTCCCACACTCAGCACTACTGTACTTCTTTGTGTAGAAGGAGGGAATACTCTAATTAGGGAGGGGAGAAGTAGCTAGATACAGAAGAAGGAGAGAGGAAGGTAAAATAACAAGAAGAATGTTTGAAAAAGTCATAAGGAATCACACTACTAATTATTTATCTAAAAAACTGACACATGAGCCAGGCGGTGGTGGTGCACACCTTTAATCCCAGCCCTTGGGAGGCAGAGGCAGGCGGATCTTTGTGAGTTCAAGGCCCGCCTGGTCTACAAAGCGAGTCCAGGACAGCCAGAGATATTCAGAGAAACCCTGTCTTGAAAAAAACCAAAAAAAAAAAAAAAAAACTGACACATGAAAGCCTGTGTGTAAATATACATACATAGCTTAAATAAAAAAAATTTCATCTGGGATGACAATTCTCCCTCCAAGAGTGAAAGACCACCTAATAAAAACCCAACACGAGGCATGAGAAGTCCTCTTCTGAGTTAGTGGTCAGGGTGTTTAAGAGACTCTATTGCTATTGCCCTTGATTGTGCCTCATAGGTGGAAGGTAAGTCCCCACTGATGAAGATACCATGTGTTTCAGGTATAGGGCCCACAAGTCCCTGAGTTGCAACTGACCTGCAAGCTTCTTCCCTGAGGACTAGCTTTCACAGGGTCAGAAGGTGCTATGCACACTTCCAAAGGAAGGAAGCAACCAATAGTCCTACCAAGCTACGATACCTATGAACCACAACAATGACTAACATGACACAATAAACCTAAGGGTGCAGCCCCTCTAATTGATCTTAACACCCAAGAGGATAATCATGCTTAGTACTGGAAACCAAATTAACTGTTCAGAGCTAGTGCAATCATGGAGCTTGAAGAGAACTTACAATCACAACTTTACCAAATTAGAAGATATTTTGAAAAACATACTCTTTGAGTATCCCCGAAACTAACCTGTACATTTGGAGACATATGCCTTATGAGTTAACACACTGAAAACTCCTGTTACCTTGAGCATCATGTATATAGACTGTCTGACCTGGAAAGAGATCATTTTATACCCTGAGAGGAAGAAGAACTTACTTGAAGACATAATATTTCATAACTTTTCATTTTAATGTCAAGGACATATCTGGAACTTAGGTATCTAAGTCTCAGGTCATAACATTTTAATGAAAACATCTTTCAGCTCATGGAAAAAGTTTTCAAAAGCTGGGATTTCAGGAGGATGTGACATCCAGTTCCTCTTTAACAAGGCATGTCCTGTTCTTTCTTTTTTTTTTTTTTTTGAATACTGAGAAAAGAGTGATGGGATTGTTGGGGAACTGGGGCAAGAGTGATGAGGAATTATAGAAAGCTGTATAGTGAGGGAGGTGTTTACAAGAAGCCTTGTAAAATGGAATAGATTTCTATTTCTTTTTATCTACTTGAAAATTAATTTTGAGAGATGGAATTTATCTGTTTAAAATATTTTAATTATTTGGAAATCAATACATCATGCAATACATTTGATCTTAGTCATTCTTCTCCTCTATATCCTCCCAGATCCACCCTGCCATCTCCCCACTAAACTTCATGTCTTCATTAAAAAAAGGTCATAAAATTTGATTTGTGCTGTCCATATATTCTTGGGTGTGTGGGTTTCCACTGGAGTGTAGTCAACCTACCAAAGGCCACACTCTTAAAGAAAACTGACTCTTTCTCTCTCAGCAGCTATCAATTGCCAATAGCTTTTTTGTTGCCACCTCCTCTCTCCATGTTGGGAGTTTGTCTGGTTGAGCTTATGCAGGTCTTATGCATGTTGTCACAGCATATGTGAGTTTATATGTGCAATGACCCTATGCCTTGGGAGGAGGTTCTGGGATATAGATATTCCATTTAAGGATGAGGATTTTGTATTCTTTTCTTCTCTGCACCTTGACCAGTTGTGGGTCTCTGTGTTATTGCCACCCACAGCAAAAGAAACTTCTAGATGGATTAATCTGTGGGTATAATAAATTATTAGGAGCCAGCTTAATATATTTTCCCAACAAATTATTTTATTAAAAAATTATCTCTCAGCATGGCGGTGGTGGTGTACTCCTTTAATCCCAGCATTCGGAAGGCAGAGGCGGGTGGATCTCTATGAGTTCAAGGCCAGCCTGGTCTACAATGTGAGTTCAAGGACAGCCAGGGCTGTTCCACAGAGAAACCCTGTCTTGAGAAAGCAAAACAAAACAAAAATCATTTGAGAATTTCATGCTCTAGTGAGTGGTCTCACACCCCTGCACACACTCATTCAGTTCTGCTAGGAACCCTTGAGGAGATGACAGGATGTCTCTAAGAATTTTTCATCTGAAGAGAGAGATGCCATTCTTGTCTTGGAGGTCAAGATGAGTCCCTAGTTCTATCTTCAAAATATTGGTTGTGATAACATTTCCAAGGATGTAAAATTCCAGTGGAACTGACCATCCAGAATGGATAGGCTCAGATTATAATGGAGCTGTCTGCTTTTTTCCAGGTCTTCAAAGAGGGTTGCAGATGTAGGTGAGTGGTAGAATTCTTTTTTTTAATATTTATTTATTACTTCAGGTTACATCTCCAACACAGTGCCCTCTTTCCACCCCTCCCAGTCCCACCCTCCCACCCTCTATCCCCTATCCCTTCCATCACACTCCTCTGGAGTGGAGTGTCCCTACATATCAGTCCCCCACCCCAGTTCAGTAGTCATATGAGGGCCAAGAGCCTCCTCATACACTGGGGGCCTACAAGGAAGCACCACTAGGGCAAAAGTGTCTCATTGACAGGAAACAAAGTGTATGTTCATGTTCCCTTTGGTGTATTGGTTGTCGTATAGTTATCCTATACTCCATGGCTAAAATCCTATTATAAGTGAATAGATGCCATGTGCATCCTTCTGAGTCTGGGTTATCTCACTCAGGATGAACGTCTCTAGTTCCATCCATTTGCCTGTGAATTGCATGATTTTGTTGTTTCTGATGGCTGAGTAGTATTCCATTGTGTAGATGTACTACACTTTTAAATCCATTCCTCAGTTGAGGGACATCTGGGTTGGTTTCCAGTTTCTAGCTATTACAAATAAGGCTGTTATGAACATAGATGAGGAGATGTCCTTGTGGTTTGGTGAGGAATCATTTGGTTGTATACCCAGAAGTGCTATGGCTAGGTCTTGAAGCAGAGCTAATCCAAGTTTTTTTAAGATATCACCAGACTGACCTCCATAGTGGTTGCACAAGTCTGCACTCTCACCAGCAATGGAAGAGTGTTCACCTTTCTCCACAACCTTGCCAGCATGTGCTGTCATTTGAGTTTTTGATCTTAGCCATTCTGACAGGTGTGAGATGGAATCTCAGAGTCGTCTTGAGTTGGATTTCTTTGATGATTAAGGATGTTGAACATATTTTTTAATGTTTATTTATTACTTCAGGTTACATCTCCATCTCAGTTCCCTCTTTCCATCCCTCCCAGTCCTGCCCTCCCACCCTCTACCCCCTCTCCCTTCAATCCCACTTCTCCGGAGTGGAGTGTCCCTACATATCAATCTCCCACCCCAGTTCAGCAGTCATATGAGGGCCAAGAGCCTCCTCATACACTGGGGGCCTACAAGGCAGCAGAGTGGTAGAATTCTTACACAGCATACTCAGGGTCCTTATTTTATTCCCCTACACTACAACAAACAACAGCACAACAAAGAAAAACCCCATTCAATCAGGCAAAACCCAAACCCCCAAGCATACCCTCACACTTTAAAGTCCTCAAGGAAACACCAATGGACTGGATTAATCAGAAAAACTAAAAAAAAAAAAAAAATCAAAACAGCAGCAACAACAACAAAACCACTGTGCACAGTGAATATACCACTTCTGATGAGACTGTCAACACCACTGATATTTAGCTGGAGAACTCTCTGGAAGCATTAAAAAAATTCTGGGCGGTGGGGATTGCTGTGTCTTCTGGCTGCCAGGTAGATGGCCACCAACCTCATTATTTCAAAGATGAAATCCATGATGAAGCAATTGAATATCCACCTAAGTAAGAAGTGCACAGGCAAATATACAGTAAAGGACTACTTGACAACCAGAAGTTAAAAGCAAGTGACAAATAAAAAGTACAGAGACTGGCTGGAACCTAGTTGTAGTGGGATGGAAATTTGAGTACATTTGAGTAGAATGGGAATATTTATTATCTTGATGGCAATAATTCATTTTGTAAGTGTATGCATTAACATTGGTTGAATTTTACCTCTTAAATATGTGCCATTTGTTGTGTTAATTTTATCCCAATAATCTTATAAAAATTAATCAACTGAATTGAAGTAGTTGTTTTGCTGAGAATTCTTGAATTTAGCTACTCTGTACAACTTCTAAATCAGAGCTTCATATTAATTTTCCTAAATTATGGTTAAATTAGAACTTTAAACAGGACTAATTGTATCAGTCTTGTTTCTCTTTATGTTCAAGTGTCCATAAATAGAGAATATGTCTTATTGCAGTGTGCTTCTTTATAAAACTGATGTCTTATCTTTTACATCTTTCACTAACTATCATTCCAACTTTAAAAATAAATCCTACACTCAAACATGTTGGTACTTTACCCTGCATTACCCTAGCAGCTAAAACCCAGACCTTTCCGTTAGTGTGGAAAGGTGGGCACTGAAGTCAATTTGAAAGCCTGTATTTGTTCAAGAGTTTGCCCAATTCCTGAAAACTAGGTTTCAATATCCTAAAAGAAGTAAGTTCAGTTTTTAGTTTCTTAGAAGGAGTCTATCATTTAGCTAAAAGAATTGGTAGATCAAGTTTTACCCAAAAGACCTGGAACATGTCAGCCATTTTCTTGGGCTTGAGTTTTCCAACCCACACTATTGGTTCATTGGGTTTGATTTTTTTTTTTTTTTGAGCCAGACTACTGTGTAGACCTAGCTGTCTTGGAGCTCTATGTACATAAGAATTGCCTGGGGTTACAGAGACTCATCTGCCTCTGCCTCCTGAGTGTTGGGATTAAAGGAGTGCACTACCATACCTGGTTGGGATAGATTATATTTAACAGTGCTGCCTATAACTGCACTCCTGATATTGGTTGCTAGAAGCCATTTTGCACCTCACCATTAACTTACCAAATGCAGTTATATTTTTGTTCCAAATGTTAAATATTTAATAAACTCTAAGATGAAACCCAAATGTAATTCATTAAGCAACTTAGTGTTGAGTCAGATGTAACGGACATGAAAAATGCCTTCTCATTAGTGTCCGTCGGCTTCATTGGTTCAAGAATTCTGGCTGATGGAATGAATAGCAAAATTATTTTCCATCCAAACAAACTGAGTGTGCCTGAATAAAAATAAAATAAAATAAAAAGCCAGGAGGTTTTTCCAATTGCCTTTTGCTAATTGTGATGTATTGATTTTCTATGCTACATTAATGTTCACAAAACTCTCCTTTGGTTAATTGAAAAGATGAATGTATTTAATGAGAATTTTTATTTCAAAGTGTGCATAAAAGTAAAGACTGGAGAAAGGCCCAATGGGGGTGTGTAGCTGCACACTCAGAGACTTGCTTAGAATATGGAGGAAAAGACAGACTTGTTGCAGGAGAGAGTATCATCAAAGATTCTTCTGAGTAACTTTTGGTCCCCCTGCCTCTACCTCAAGTGCAGGATCACAGCAGTGTATAAACCGGTTTTATGTGGTGCTAGGGCTCAGTCATGCCAGGAAAGCACTTTACAGACTGAGTCATACTCGACCTCTGAATACTAGCATCATATTTTTGTCTTTTGTCTCCAGGTTGTGAAAAAGTAAATCTCTTGACATATAATAAATAATTAAAAATCATTTTGTGTTTTTAAGTAATAATTATTTGGCTTTCCTATTTTTTCTAATAACAGATTTAGGGAAAAATCAGTGGTTAAGACATGAATTAAGAATAATTACATAGAGTTTTTAAAGTGGAAGACTCAATAAAAGTAAGGAGAAAGAAGCAATGTGAGGGTGTCTTCTGTACATGCCAGGATTATATCTGTAATAACTAATTTTCAGCCATAGAAGACATCAATGCTTTTGTGTTGACATACTAAAATTCAGATGATGTGGGCTTGGTTAAGTTGGAGGAAATTCAGCATTTCATGGAACATGGCTTTCTTTTTCTAATTAAAACATTTTTTTTGAGATTGGGTTTCTCTGGGTAGCCTTGGCTGTTCTGGAACTTGCTCTGTAGACCAGGCTGGCCCCAAACTCAGAGAGTCTCTTGCCTCTGCCTCTCAAGTGCTGGGATTAAAGGCATGCACCACTTTTTAATATGAGGAGTAATGCTACATGGCTGTGATCTCAGAGCTTGAAGGGAATACAGGAGGATCAAAAGTTCAAGGTCCTAGGATACATAGAATTGGAAGCCAGCATGGATTACAGGACATTCTCTCAAAAACAGCAAAAAAAATTACTCAGTAGGCAGGGCATGGTAGCACATTCCTTTAATCCCAGCACTCAGGAGGCAGAGGCAGGTGGATCTCTGTGAGTTCAAGGCCAACCTAGTCTACAAAGCAAGTCCAGGACAGCCAGAGCTGTTACATAGAGAAATACTGTCTCTAAAAACCAAAAAAAAAAAAAAAAAATTACTCAGTGGGCTTCTGACTGTCTTTTTTTTTTTTTAATAGCAATTTTATTCATAGTGACCACAAACTGGAAACAGTCCAAATATTCATCAACATTGAATGGATAAACTATGTTCATACAATGGATGAACTATGACAGAGAAGTGAAAAGTGAACAGTTACAATCCACACCATGTATTACTACAGCAGACATATAGAGAACAGAATATACAAAAGTGTATATAATTCAGCTTGATAGAGATTTAAGACAGGCAAAACTAACTGACAGGCAAGAAGGATCAGACCAGCAATTCTCTATGTAAGAGGCAAAGGGCAGCTACTGGAGTAACAGAAATATTTTCTACCTTGATCTGAGTGGGGCATTCACAGGTGAATAGAAATAGCCACTGAGATGGACACTTAAAACTTTCATCTCAATGAAAAAGCAAAGACATATTTAAAATGACATAAGTAGGGGAATAGAACTACCACAACCAGCAGTATTATCTTCCAAATAGTTCATTTTCCTTCCCGTTGTATGGAAGGATTGCACGTCTCCTTGAATTCTGGTGTGGCTGTGGGCTTTCAGTGCCTCTTTTATCTGCCAAACTTTCTCGTTTCCCAAAGTGAGTAGCCAACTCGTTATTGAGTATCTACTTTGTCCTAAGCCCGAGGATAAGGGCAATTTTACGCAGGAATTAGTACACTTTTCCATAAAGTATTCTAGCCTGTGTTGCACACACACTGTGTCACAATTACTCAACTCTATAGAGGGAAGAGCCAGGACAGTTAGTAGATGGACATGATTATATTCCCATAACACATCCCTTAGAGAGAGAAGGGCCAGGACAGACCTGGTCTCCAGGCTGTAGTCTGACAGCCCCTCAACCTACACAAGTGCCACAGACACGTTGTTGAGACACTAAACTTTTGTAGTTATTCACCTCATGGCAAGCTCACCAATCCTGATGCAGGAGAACTAAAATACTAAACATGTTGCTTATGGCTAGTTGGGAGGTATTCAGGAAGATTGCTACTGGAAGATAGAAAAAATAATTACACAGGGGCAATTTATATTATGGAGAGACGAAAGTGCCCCTTGAGATGAACTGGGAGACAGGACATCTACCCTTTATTAAAGAAGAAAAAAATATTTTGTGGTGGCTGTAGGCTGCATTGGACAAAATGTGTAAGACATGAACTCAGTATTTGGTCAGTTTCAAGGCAGAAATTACAGAATATTTATAAAGTACTTACAGTGTAGGATGAAGCAACTTTTCAAATACAAGATAAAAATGACAAAATCTTTAACCCAAAGGTTGATGAAAACCTAGTTTTGCAACAAGGATCAAATCTCTGCATGACTGTTGTACCTACTAACAAGACCTAAGAGTGGGTTAGTTAATTAATGTCACTTCCTAAAACTGTATGTCCAACGAAGAGAATGCTAGTAGTTCATCTCTTAAAGTGGGAAAAATGGCTTAATGAAAGATACTAAGGGTTTGGCTTTCTGGGTTAAGACTGAAAAGTCTCAGTTACCTAGATATGAAATTCAGAGGCATGAAACAAGAAAGCAAGGGCATACAGCAAATCTACAAAAAGTCCATGTTAAGTGGATGTTACTTGGGGTTCTCTCCTTGGGAGAGGATGTGAGCATTCCACATGTAAGAAAATAATGAGCTGAGGATCTTGCAGTCAGAAGGGCTAACTAAGACATCCTTCTAATAAACAAGTTTACTTACTTTTAAATTGCAGAAGAGCCAGAAATCATCTGTAAAGGAAAGCAACTACTAAATAGCATGCCATTTTCTCCTAGGGATGATGCCTACAAAAGGAAAAATGGACATTAACTCTTTGCAACACTGTTCTGACTGTCTTTTGATGGTGGCTGTTGCAATGAGTTTCCATTCTCAGTTTCCAGAGAAGGGCAGAGGTTTTTTCTTCTCCTTCACTGCCTTTCTTCCAGGAAGACGTGTCCTTCTCTTTAGTTTCCTAGAGCAGGGGCTGGCAAACTCTGACCTGTGCTACAAGTATGAAAGCTGCCTTTCTTTATATAAGCTGTGAGTTATATATATACATATATGTACATATATATATACACGTATATATATATACACGTATATATATATTTATTTATTGAAAACATTTTTATTTTGTGAATTTCACACCATGGGCCCTGTTCCCTCCCATGTCTCACCTCCTCACAGCCCCACCCTCTACCCTTGCAATCTGTCCCAGCATAAAAAATAACAGCTCATTGTGGAAGCTGCAGTGTATCTCAGTATGCTCCACAATATTCCCCTTTGTCCACACATTCTGCTTGCAAATGTTCATTATGATGACTCCTTGGTCTGGTACAAGGCCCCTGGTTTCCACTACTCCATCAATACTGAACCCACTGGAACTCCTCTCAGATATGTTGTAACTCTCTTGTGTCATAGAGGTCCTGCAATCCTGGGTTGTAGAACTGACCTCTTCTTGCACTCCAGCAGTTCATCCATGGGGTAGGTGTTGGGGTGGGCCAACTCAAAGCCCTGGTTCTGGACCTGTAACCCTCACTTGAATGGCCAGTTCTACTATGGAAAGGTGCAGGTCCTGCTCTCCTAAGTGCTACAGCATGTGAGGGGCAGGGACAGCTCTGCTCTCCTGCTCTTGTGACCCCTTCTGGGCCAGATCTCCTGTCACCCAATGGTGGTGAGGGCAAAGGGAGGGGAGGGTATCTCTCCCTAGTCAACACCCCCACATAGCAGTCAGAAGGCAAAGCTGGCTCTCCCACACTCATTCCGTCAGGGCTGGCTCACCCACAACCCCCACATCCAGGGCCAGGCAGAGTTCTTCTAGTTTCTGGTTTGTTTCCTGTCCTGGGAGTCTCTCTGGTGCTTGCCTGGCACTGGTCTTGTAGTCATCTCAGGTTACCCGATGGCACCAAGGTGGTGTTGGTATCTAGCTTGCTTTTTTTTTTTTTCAGGAATGTTAGACTACTATTCATTCAGATGTTCATAGGTCAGAATACTGAATATAGATATAGCCTCTCTCCTCTCTGCCACCTACTGATGCACATGTGACATAGCAGTCACATCTGCAATGCCTCTAGGGGCAGGACTCCCTTAGTTCTTATAGTCAAGGAAAGGGACATAATTTCCCCTGTCCAAGGGAGTTCTCCTGAGTCCTTTCTTATTGTCCCCAAAGGAGCTATTGCCAGGATGGCTGGCAGTGAAAATATTAGTTCATTTGAAGAGAAACTCTTTAGTTTAGTCTGAACCTGGGATTACTCTAAGACTAAATATTTAATAGTGTCATGTCATTACAGTCTCCAAAGTCAGGTTCTCCAATTTTATGATCTAGATTCGATGCAAAATAATTTAGTGCCATAGTAAAACAAAACAAAACAAAACAAAACAAAAACAAACAAAAAACCTCTTTCCAAATAAAGGGACCCCAAATCATGGAACTTACATGAAGGGCTGCTTTCATACAGTGCATTCATGAGAAAATCGGGGACCATGTCATTTGTCTGAGTTCATTATAATCACACTAATGTGTTGGCAAATGCTCTCAGGGTTATACGGGGCACAAATGAAAGCTGGAATGTGAACCTGGGTCAATGCCAAACTCTCTCTTTTAAGGATTTCTTCATGAATAGGTGTATGATTTCTGGAAAGTGTTCTGGGTTTCTAGATTTCCATATAATAACATTTTGGGACTTCAGAGAGTAATTACACAGCCATACTCTCTGGAACCAGGGAGACTCGGGTTGAGTCCTGAGTTTTCCAATTGTTAAATAAGTCATGTTAGAGTCTGTTAGTATCTCTGTGGTTTCATGTATAAAATGACAGTGATAAAGATACTTACAGGCAAGTCATAAAAACTAAGATAAGAACATTTTTAGTATCTCTACTTGGGAAATGCTCTATCACCACTAGCTATTATTTTATTCTAACTGGATAAAATAAGAATTTTCAAACAGTTTACTCTTCCCACCCAAAAGCACCCATTTGTCTAATATGATTTTAGGTTTAAATTTTTTTCTTGAGGCTCAAATGTGCACTATTGAATTCTCCTTGCCTTTTGCTGCACATTTGAAAGCCACTAAATGCATTTAAAGGTTGCATTGGGTGAGGGACACTTGGAGAACAGCATTGTTACAACCACTGGTGGGTTTTTTTTTTTTTCTGGATGAGGTCTTGTGAGTCAATGATGTTCAGGGAAAAGGAGGCTTGGAAATGCTCTTCATGATCCATTAGGCACAAATCATTAGCCTGAGACATTTGTAGGCGTCTGTACTATCAGTAGTCCACAATGAGCTTATTCTTGTCACTGCAGATTCTTAACATCTCATTTCTAAGAATTTCAGAGATGGTTGACACTTCATTTCAAGGAACAAACTGAACACACTGCCTTCTATGAAGACATGAACACATGCACTTTTCCAGTTCTTAAATGTTTCTGCATGGGACAGTGATGTTAGCAAAGGCAAGGTGGCCTTAATGTGCTGGGCAACAACATTAAATAGTGAAATGGGGGTCTATTAACTTCATAACAATAATTTCCCATTTTCACAATGTTCTGACAGACATCTATATCCACATGCACAAATACCAAATTTATTAGTGATATTTATGCCACACCTTGTGGGACCACCGACACATTTTGTAATCACATTAGTGTATCCTGGATCATCTTCTCACCTTTCCCCCCCCAATTCTCCAATGAGGTCATTTTCATATAGTTTTCTTTTTGTTGAACAGTGACCTGTGATAGACTCTAGATGGAGTTGTCATTCTATCTCAAGATACACATGAAGGAAAAAAAATGTTAAAAAATCAAACTGATTTCTCAAACTTTCCTAGGTAGAATAAAATGAGGTTCACAAGTATTAAACAATATTTAAGTTGTGTATATGTAAATGTCATATAGTTAATTTGATGAGAAATGCTGAAGCTAGGGTGGAAAAGTAATTACTTTCTTAATAGTTTTAGTCCAGCAGGCTGTTAGAGAGAGTAGAGGCTTTTTCAGACAGGGTCTCATGCTGTGGTCCAGGCTGGCATGTAATTGCTATGTAGCTCAGGCTGATTTTGAACCCAAGATCCTCATGCCTTGGTCTTCCAAGGTCCTCATGCCTTGGTCTTCGAAGTGATGATATTTTAGGCATTCATCACCATGCTTGGCTTGGCTACTGTGCCGGTTGGTTTTTGTTGTCATCTTGACACAACCTAGAGTCATCTGTGAAGAGGGAACCTCAATTAAGGAAGTGTCTAGATCAGATTGGCCAGTGGGTATATCAGTGGAGGACTGTCTTGATTGATTGCTAATTGATATAGGAGGGTCCAGTCCCCTGTGGGCAGTACCACACCTGGACAAATGGATCTGGGCTATCTAAGGAAGCAGCTAAGCATGAGCCTGGAATGAGGTGGACAGTGAGTCAGCAAACAGCCTTCTCCCAGGGTTTCTTCTTCAATTTTCTGCTTGAGTGTTCCCTGATTTTTTTTTTGGGGGGGGTGCTAGACTCTCATCTGGAAGTGTAAGCTGAAATGAACCACTTCCTCCTTCAAGTTGCTTTTGATCTGAGTGTTTTATCCCAGCAACAGAATGAAACTAGAACAGTTACTGTTCTGAAAAGAAGCCCAATTTGGGATCTGGAGAGACGTCAAGTTGGTTAAATGCCACACAAGTGTTGGAACCTGAGTTTGAACCCCAGAAGCCACATAAAAAAATTCTAGGCATGCTGGCCCATGTTTGTCATTTCAACACTCAAAAGGCAGAGACAGGCAAATCCCTGGGTCTTAGTGGCAGAGCTGGGTAATTTAGCAAGATTCTGTCTCCGAATAAGGGCTGGAAGTAAATCTCAGTGGTCCCTCATTGGACTAATAGGCATTAAGCCTTAGCTTCAATCATCAATCCTGTAAAGAACAAACAAGCAGGAATGAGCAAGTAGACAAGTGAACCTTTAACAGGAAGTGTCTCCTAAGAAGCAGAATCAGCCTCGGCAGTGCTTGTTTTGAGATCGCACTTACTGGAACCAAGACTCATTTCAAATAATGAAAAATGTGTGACTCTATATGCAGCCGTCCCATAAAAACAACTTAGATCTTCATATTTATTTTTAATCTGTAAACTTGCCATTGGAAGATAATTAATTTTCCACATGTAAATAGCGTTAAGTCAATGTTAGCATGGGATTTTAAAGATTATATGTCTACCTTAAGATTTTGTTCTAAAATGTATGTGAGAAGTCCTTTATGACTCCATAGTGCTTATTTAGAGTCCAGGATTTTGATACAGTTTGCTACTTGGGACAAATACACATGCTAACACTTAAAATTTTAATTCATTTTAAAGACTCATCTTAAGGATTAAATGTAGTGGGGCAAAGACCATCATACTGCTACTTAAAGGAAAGGCCTGGTTGTAAATATAATCCTTGCAAAGCTGTTCTTGATAAGGCAAGGGATAACTGTGTTTGAGTGTTCCCAGAATTTTGCAGCTGGGAGGAACCAGATCTCTGGGTTCCACCACTCCATTTTCTCTGCTGGAAATGTCTGCACCTGAGCCCCATCTGTGGAGCAATGCATGGTAGTGTTTCTCCTGGCAGAGCCAGCATCTCTCTGCTAGAGAGCCAGCTGTGTGCTCTCTGCCAGAATGGACTTGGTAATTTCCTGGGTATGGAATCTTTTGAGTTAGTCTAACACCAAGATTATTTGTGGGTTCACCCTGGAAACCCCTCCTTTTTTGGAGTGCTGTAGATCAAAGCTAGGACCTTACATACACTGGGCAAGATCTCTGCCACAGAACTATGTCGCTAGGCCTCCTAGATCCCTTACATGCTGTGTTTTCTGGGCATATGTGAGTGAGTTTTTTTTATTTTGTTTTTTGTTTTCTTTGATATGGGAGTTGTGGGTGAGCCAGCCCTGAGGGAGTGAGTGTGGGAGAGCCAGCCCTGCCTTCAGTCTGCTATGTGGGATTGTTGGCTAGGGAGAGATGTCCTCCCCTCCCTTTGGCCCTCACCACCATTTGCAGGCAGCAGATTTGGCCCACATGGGGTCACAAGAGCAGGAGAGCTGTCTTTGCCCCTCACATGCTGCAGCACTTGGGAGAGCAGGCCTTGGACCTTGCCTGGGTAGCACCTACTGAGTTCTTATTGACATAACTCAGGTGACAACTGGTTTCAGAATGCCATTGAAGTGCTGGGGCATAGCTTCATGGTAGAGCACTTGCCTGGCAGGACTAGAAAACAAGGTAGAGCTACCAAGGAAGTGTCAGGATAATCATCCATACAGATACCATCCCTACAGACCCCAAAGACCCTCAAGCCAGATCAAAATTGCCCTGAGGTTTGATAACCACGTGATGAAGACAACACATTCCTGCCTTACAGGTGAAGCTGCGGGAGAGCAGTGAGCTTAGGATATGCAAATTGTAAAATCTGATCCCGTTCTTTTAACAATTTCCTTCCTTCTTCCTTTCTTTACCTGTGACTTCCCCTTTTATTTTTCTGGAACAGAGTGAAGCAGCTTCACAATGACAGTGTGACAAATGTCCACCTCTCCTGCGCTGTGATCTTCACAGAGGAGATATGGATACCTTTTCTGAATGCCTCAGAATACCCTACTATTCTAGGCCTCACAACTGTATCCAGCTTGGGAATTTAAAGCCAGCTTCCATTCCCTTCTTTCCAACCATCCATTTTTCTCTTTGTTTTTGTCAGCACAAATTCACCACCTGATGTATTTTCCTTTGGAAAGTTGTGCATTCTTCTTTATTGTTGGAGAAAGGTCTTCTGCATGATTTTCAAAAGCTGATTTCAATGTTTGGAGATCTGGTTAATGCCTTATCTGAGGCATTCTCTGATTGGATAATAAAAGTTGCTGATGGCAATTAGGCAGTCAAAAAGAGTATAGGAAGGTGGAACTTCCTGGGAGGAAGAAAGGAATACTGGGAAGATACAGAACAAGCTCTCTTTCTGCCAGGAGACAAGGAAACAGCAGCCGTCTCTGGGTGAGCTTGGAAGGTACAACAAATCACATGGCTAGTTGGGATTAGGTTAGTTGGCAGTCTGTCTAGCTAAGGTCTAATCGTTGAAACATTAAATGGTCTTGGTATATTTATTATATGGCCTGCAGGCCACCTCAGTGTCTCAGGCCTTAACCAGGAGACCTAAGCCCAGTCAGGTTTCCCGCCAGGTCCCGCTGGCTTAATACAATAGTTTATTGGGTTAGTTGTTAGATAATAGGTGTTTATAGCTATTAATAAATATATTTGCTAGTAAGACTTCAGTTTCACTTTATGGCACACAAAGTGCTGTTTTCCATTTATCCATCTATACTATGTCCTCACTCCTCAGCTTACTTCTGCTCTCCCTTCTCTGGAACTGTACTTGTCATGGTCGTGGGTGCCTTTATTTGGATGATTCTATTATTGCATGTTGAATCCCACCTCATGTGGCCTTTCAGTCTCTTTGGAGAAGTTGACTGCTCTTTTGTTGTTTAAACATTTCCCCCTCTAACATTGTTTATTTATTAACTTAGTTTTTTTTAGAGGCAGGGTTTCTGTATTACTTGCTTTAATGTAGCCTGAGAAAACAACCTGAGGGAAGAAAACATTTATTGTCTAGTTCCTGGCTTCAGAGGGTTTAGTCCAACATCACCTGGCTCCATATCTCTGGGCAGAGCATCATGGCGGTGGAAGCAGGTGGAGAAGCGTGTTCACTTGGTGGCAGACAGGAAGCAGAGAGAAAGGCACAGATGAGGGATCCATTATAACCTTCAAAAGCACAAAGCCATTAATTTACTTCCTCCAACTGGGCTCCAAACTCCCCAGCGCTATCAGCAGAGGGATCAAGTATTCAAAACATGAACCTATTGGGGACATCTCACATTCAAGTTATAGCAGTCTTTTAAAATACTTCTGGCTGGTCTAGAACTCATGATCCTTTTGACAATGCCCTTTAAGTGTCAGACTTGCAGGCATGTGCCAATGTGCCCAGCTCCCTTATGGAATTCTACAGGAATTCTCTATAGGAGAGAGTACACTTTATCACAGGCGTGCGTGCTTGTGTGTGTGTGTGTGTGTGTGTGTGTGTGTGTGTTTTATGGGTATGGTGCCTGCACATGAGTGTACTGGTAAGTACAATCGTGTGTATAAATAGGATGCCATGTATCTTCCATTGTTGCCTTCCATCTTGTCCTTAGACAGGGTATCTGAACCAGAAGCTTTCTGGTCTGCCAAGTTCTCAGGGTCCACCTGTCTCTTTATCAGATGTGGGTTGTAGGCACACATAGTTCTTTTTACATGGATGCTGGGAATTTGAACTCAGGTCCTCACACCTGAGCAAGTGCTCCTACCCACTGAAACATCTTCCCAGCCCTTAATTACTTTAAAGAAAGAAGATTCTGTCTTTCAGCTTACTCCTCCTTCCTGCCTTGATTTTTGGCTCAGATTGGGTCCCATTTATGTCTTCTTTCATCTTGATGACGCTATTTGGTCACAGGGCTTTCATTCCCACGTATATACCAGGGTGTCTTCACTGTACATGCCCATCGGTTTTGCCTCAGGTTCCAGGATGTGCCTATGAATGAATGACAGGCACAGTTAGCTCTTACTGCACAGGAAACAAGGCAGCTGTGATGGGAGGCTTTGAAGGAATCTCATGCTTACTTTAGCAAGATTGTCTTTTCTGGCTCTCATCACTTTCTTTGTGGTTGGAATGATGCCTCTTTTCTAGGACTCAAAAGTCCATGGACCGTTGGGCTGGCATGCAGGCATATTTTACATATAAATGTCCCTCCCTAAAGGGCCCCTCATGAGCTACATCGGACTGCCAGTATGAGTGCCAAGACTTCAAACAATTTCATAAAGATTTGAATTAAAAGTGGGAAATGAAAGCTGCTCATTGCAAATTGGCTTCTCTGCCTTCCCAGGAGTCAATTTCTATGTTCAAACAGGAAAATCAGGACTATTACTTTTTGGTTATTAAACATATGAGTGACACTGGAATTTTAGGCTGTGTCTTACAGGGGGCTTGTGGTTTAAAGTCTCAGATAGTTATTATGATATGCTTGGTTGTTTAAAATGAATAAAATATCTGAAGAATCATTTACCTCCTGGGAAAAGTAGTTGAAATCAATTGGCAAATACCAAACCCACAAGATGGTCAGGCTTTGTGGATGATCTACAAGACTGATGGAGGTGCTTCATCATTTATTACACGATACATTTCTATTGGTTGTTTAGAGTTGTCCTTGTTTAACTTTGGTGGTGATGTCTGTTGTGGCTTAGTATATTAAGGGGTTAAAGGATACTAAAATTCAAGCATTAAATTGGGCTTAGATGTCTAGGACCCAGTTATGAACGGAAGTACACACACACACACACACACACACACACACACACACACACACACACCCAAACATTTGTTTGTCTGTCTTGACTTTTGAGACAGGGCCTCTCTCTATAGCACTGGCTCTTCTGGAACTCAATGTGTAAACCAGGCTCACCTCGAACTAGCAGAGATCTGCCTGTCTCTGGCTCCTGAGTGCTGATTTTAAAGCCACAATGTCTGGCTTGAAAGGAAATGTTTGCCAGGGGTGGTGGTGCACCCCTTTAATCCCAGCACTCAGAAGGCAGAAGCAGGTGGATCTATGTGAGTTCAAGGCCAGCCTGGTCTACAAAGTGAGTTGAGGATAGCCAGGGCTACACAGAGAAATCCTGTTTTGAAAAACCAAAAAAAAAAAAAAAAAAACCAACAAAAAAAGGAAATGTTCCTGATATTAAAACAGGCATGGGCCAGGGAGATGACGCATGGACAGACTAATAACTTGAGTTTTATCCTTGGGACCCACTTCAAAGCTGGGTTTGGTGGTGTACACCTGCAGTTCCAGCACTACGGCAAGGCTGGAGGTGGAGTCAGGTCAATCAACTTGACACGGGGTGCACAACAGGAGAGATCCTGCCTTAAAACAAGGTAGAAAATGGTGACTGATTTGAGAAAGTTATCCTCCGACTTCAACATGACTGCTGTAGCATATGAGGGGCTACACTCACACACACACACACATACACACACATACACATTCACACACATACACATTCACACACATACACATACATACACACATACATACACCCACACACACCACCCACATATACATACATACACACACACACCACACACATACACACACAAACACATACATACACATACACACATGCACATACATACACATACACACACCACATACACACTTACACACACACATCTTTAATAATACCAATACCAACAAACTGGGAATGATTGTATATTATGCGTATACACAGGCATGTACATTGCATATGATTACTGGTACACAATATCTAAAGAACATTTCATACTTCAGCTGACTATGATTTTCTCAATACTCCCAGACCTGGGGTCATGATATAGAGCTTGGTTTGAGATAAATTTTCTAGGTGAGTCACAGTAGTTGCCCCGTATTTATTTGATTTGTTTTTGTTGGTGCCATGTGGTAGTTGTTCTTGTTAACAAGGTTTGGTGTGGTATTTTAACAGTTGCACACAGCATATACTGGTCAAATTAGGGTAATCACTGTTTTCTTTTCCTTACTTTCTTAAAATAAAAAAATTTAAGGCTAATGTACAAACTAATGTGTTTCCTTGCGGCATTTTCTCACATATTTTTCATTGTACGTATTCTCACTTGATTTCTCCGCTTCATTGTCTTCTCCATGCCCCCTGCCCCGCTTTGCCTGATTTTCTTCCTTCCCTCAGATTGCCCCCTTTCTTCTCATATTACCCTATTTCCTCCCTAAGATCTCTTCCTCCCTGTCTACAATTCTCTTTCTAGTTTCATGATCTTTATCATTTTTTTTTGTGTGCTTTGAGCCTTTGGGATTCTCTCCTCTAGACTCCGTAGAACTCACAATGGGTTCTTGTGAACTATAGTCTCCCCACCATGCTGTGGAACATGAGAGAAAGAGAGAGAGAGAGAGAAAGAGAGAGAGAGAGAGAGAGAGAGAGAGAGAGAGAGAGAGAGATATTATTCCTTTTGTTTTGTTACTTTGGTCCAATATCCTTTATTTCATCTCCCTAGCCTTCCCAAATTTAATAATCACAATTCTTCATTCTTTAATAAAGAGAACATGCACTTATCTTTCCTTTTTTATTTTTGCATTTATCTTTCTATGAACAGACTGACTAACACAGTGATTTCCCAGTCCCATCTATTTTGCTGTAGACAACAGAATTTCACTCTTCTTTACAGCTGAACAATATTCCATTGCATGTACGTACATTTTCTTTGACCTAATATCTGTTTGTAGGCACTTCAAGTAATGTTATATTTTAGCTACTGGGAATAGTGATACAGTAAACATTGGCGTGCATGCTTGCCTTTATTATGCTGACTTTATTTCCTTTTGATATTTAGAAGTAGGAGTGCTGGATCACATAGCATGCTTACCTTTAATAAAACTCCAGCTTCCCTCAAGCTAAGGACTAAGTCTTCATTTATGTTGTAGCTTAGCAATCAGTTCTGTGTTTGGCTCATAGAAACTCCTATAAAACTTAACATCTGGAATGGAGTTCAATAGAATGTAGAAATATGAAGAATAGCTTCTAAGGGAATGGCAGAATGTCTAAAGCATGGATGGGTCATATTGCCCTTAGGAAAACATGAGTTTCCCGATTCCCACATGCGATTGCGTTTGAAAGTAAAATAAGGGATCTGGGAATTTCTGGCAAGGAAATTCTCTGTCTACGGTCAGAAGAGTCCTAGAATGTTACTGGAAACTTAAGGTACAAAAAATTTGGCAGGAATCCCAAGCATGGTGGGATAATAGCAAAGAACTAGGCAACTGCAATAATAGTAAATGGACAATCCATGATTACACAGTAGATTCATATTATAGTGAGGGGTATGTGTGAACAAATTACAGTTACACAAGATCTCATGAATTTGGAGTTCATCCTTATCTCGTTTATATAAAGCTACAAAAAGATGACAAAAGTAATGTGTGGTGTGATAGCATCTGTGCTATAGTTGCCTTTGGTAGAGAAATTTGGAAGAGACACAGAAGGGTTTGGAAGCTGGGGCGAGGCAGTGCGTCTTTGATTGGATGGCTACTGGTTGTGCAGAGATATCCAGCTGGTGGAACTCTGTTAATCTGTGTAGCTATGATTTGTGCACTTTTCTGTATGTGTGTTATCTATCAATAAAAAGTTAAAAATAGCTAAGCCAGCTTCCCCCAAACCCAACAACAACAACCTGTGACCCCAGGCTACAGAACACCCTGGATTGCTACTGGCATTTCAGAGACAGTGTCTCAGGGGACACTGAGAACGGGACAAGGGTCTGTGCATACAGTGCTGTGGTTCTTGCAGCTCTCTTTTGGGGGAGACTCCAAAGTTCCCATCAATTTCAGCATCAGGTAAATATGAAAGTTTGGGCTCATTGAAGAGGTGCCTTTACAAGTCATGTGGGATTTCTGACCTAAGAAAGCAGCAATGCAGACTTTGGACTTTCCCACCTTCTTTCTTTCTGCTCACCAGGGTAAAGGCTGCATTTGACCTCGAAACTTCCCCCTTTGCTTTTCTTTTTGGAGGAAGGGATATCGGAAATTGCTGGTAATTGTTGTTGGAGTGTTACTTAAGTAGTTGTGTGAACCCTGACGGTTGCTAAGAGTTACACCCTGGTCTGTCTGTCTGCCCAGGCAAAAGAAGATGTTCATCCTTTTGTTTCTAGCACGTGTTAGAATCAATCCCTCTTTTTATATGCTAGGCACTGTTCAAAGGGCAAAAACTACTTTTCTCACCTTTAACATATACTCAAAATAACATAGTACTTGCATGGGACTAATTATTTCATAGGTTATTAAAAGACAAATTTCCATCTCTTTCTCCCTCCCCCCCCCGTGTGTGAGTCAGTTCTGTGTGGGTGTTGTGCCTATGAGGCAAGTGCACACTGAGCTACACCCTGAGCTCTTAAGTAATCATTAATTTTGATAAAATAGGTATAGCACAAAACTTACCATCTTAGGTATTTTATTATTTTTTAAATCATCTTTATTTTATTTTTTCATGTTAGGTATTTTAAAGTATACAGTTCAGTAGTGTTAAATATATTCTCACTGTTGGGCATTCAGTTTCTGGAACTTCTTCTTTCTGTAAATCTGTAACTCGGTACCCATTGAATAATTTCTTTCTGTATTGTCCCTGGAAACTACAATTTAACGATGTTTCTTTGATTTCTTACCATTCTGGATGCCTCATATAAATAGGATCACCTGATGAAGCTTTGTTTTAACTCCCCATCCTGAGCAAAGATACGTTTACTCATTTGCTGAGCTTACAAAGGCTGACTGACCATGTTGTAAGTCAGAGCAGAAAGCATAAAATATCAAAAACCATAGGTGAAACCAAGTATGATTATCAGCTGGCTCTTTGTCATCAGACTTTAGATGTGGGATTAACATCATGAATCTTTGGCTGACAACAATTTTAACAGGTGAAGCAGGTATAGGAAAAGCCCATACCCCAGCCAGAGGACATGATGCTGACCTCTGATGCCCAAGCTCCTTCGAATGGAGAGGTAAGCATAGGTAGGTGGTTCTGGGGTGGGGAGAGGAGAGCACTTGCTGTGTGCATAGGAAACCCTGGGACTTTTTCATATGCCATCTGATTTTAATCTTCCCATTGCTGTTGTAAAGCTGCTTATTGTGAGACTTGCTTTACAAAGAGGAACTGGAACTGGGAGAGTGGACTGTCTTGCTCAAGATCCAGCCCAACATTGGCGAATGGCAGCAGTGGCTTGTGGCTTTGTGTTGTTCTATCCTTCCTTCTGTCATGCAGAGGTGTCTGTGGCAATATACGTAGGGCACACATTGTCTGTATAGTAGTTAAGTTTGGCAAATTAATGATCATAATGCTACACATCTATCACAAATACAAATAAGGCATGAAATCTGATTATCAGAAATAAGCCTCAGTTCTCCCCAGGCTTGGGGCTGTAATTCCACAGAGGCTTGTGAAACTGCAGTAAAGAAGGTGCCGGGAGGTGGGAAGGCTGCACATGAACAAACAGCACATGTTGGGACATCATATTGCAAATGCTTTCCTCCCAGGAGACAAAGGTTGGGGGTCATTTCGCAGAGGCCCGTGAATGACCCACCTAAGAGTTTGTTCTTAATTTGGTAAGCAACCAAGGGGTTGAAGAACCTTGATTGAAGGTGATCAGAGCTGAGCTTTTAGAAAAATCAATGCATACATTAGAAGGTGAAGGCCTGAATGTAAGCACTTTCTCTTACACACTACTAAAATTGGAATGGCTTTATTGCCTCTCCGCATCCCCTTGACCTTTTCTCAATATCAATTGGGAAACCTACTGTTATTTAACATTTAATAGCAGGCATTCTTTTTCCTTAAAGATGTCCGGATAGTAAGACTGAGATCTTAAACTTTTGCATGCTGTACAGAAGACATTTTAACACTGTGTAAGTCAGAGCAGCGTTTCAGTGAAGGGTGAAATGTAAAATCCTACAGGCTCTTTCTTAGGTGATTTTTTTCCTTAGGTGGCTTTTCGACAGATGGAAATAAAAACCATGTTGTAATGAAGTTATATATGAAACACACATTAGGATTTAAAAAACATAAAAAGAGGATTCTTTGCACCATGGGCCATTTTCTTTCTCATTCTGTTCTCCTTCCTGACACTAGAGGTTGCTCAAATCCTGTCTTTAACTTACTCTCCCATTGTTCGTCTTTTAAGTGATGTCTGAATTCCTGTTGTGGACTTGTGTTTTTCTTTATGAATAATACAGTTCCCCTCTCTTAACCTGCTAATGTTAGTTTGCAGCATCCCCTATTACACTGATAGTTTAATTGACGAATTAACTTGTGTTAGTTTGCCAGATACTAGCACAGAGCAGATTTTTCTTCATCACCTCGATGGTTGATGTCAGCAATACAGAGGGCAGGTTGACTGGATGCAGAATGGTTCTAATTTCAGAAAAAATCGATGTTATAACCACAGTGCTCATACTGCACTTTTTCAAATGTTATATGTTCAGTCATAAGAAGTCTGCTTGATTATTTACATATTTTGTATATTCTTATATCTACTCAAATACTAGTTTATTCTTTTCATTAATTAGGTTATCCATTCAGCTGCCATTTTTTATTTTGGCATTTTTTTAATAATTTATTTTTTATTTCTTCAAGTTACATCTCAATCACAATCCCCTCCCTACTCGCCCCTCCAGTCCCACCCTTCCACCCTCCTCCCCCTCAACCCCCCCATCCTCTTCTCTTCTTTTTTTTTTTTAGATTAAGGTATTTCTTTTTCCCCCCCAACAGCTCTCCCTTTCAGTCCAAAAAATGGTTCTTTTTCTTATAACTATAAATACAATACAAAACAACAGAAATAAATAGGCCACAATTATAAGAGTTATATGGCTTAGCATACATTCCCAATGTCCAGTCCATATGTATTTGGCACCTGACTTTAACATTCTACTATCTAACCATCTCCATGAGTTTAAAGTTCTATATCTAACTCAGCTTTCATACTAACTTGCCTCATAATTTTAAAAATATCTTCTTAGATCCAGAATACCCTCTTGATTCCTAAACAACTCAAAATTTAACTATGAGACTCCAGCTATCTATTCTTCAACCACCTCAGAGACCTGAGAGGGATAAATATATCTGATTATATAGGAAGTGCAGGGCCTGCAGCTTCCAAAACTAAAAAATGACATACCAGTGGCTGCCTGGACAGTTCCCATTTTCTCTCCATACATTACAGCATCAATCTTCAGCCATTTGGCCCCATTTCTCTGACAGACATTGGTTGTAGCGCAGGTCTTAATATATACTGCAGGGATCAGTGATAAAAATGTACTATGCCATCTGATTTCAACCCAGGCTGACCTTGAACTCATAATCCTCTGCCTCAGCCTCTTGAATACTGAGATTACAAGTGCGCATTACCACATTCAGTTCAATTATCAATATTTTCTCATGATAAAATATAAATATATGTACACAGCAATTGAAGAAAACACAGAGGTGAGTGATAGTAAAAATGGCTTAATAGACTTTCCACTCACATCTGCCTGAACTGTAATATGTTGTAATGGTAGAAATGAGTTTACTTGGCTGGTCACTATGGTACATGTAATTCCAGGTCTTGGAAGACCGCGGCAGGAGAACCACAAGTTCAAGGCAAACTGAGCTATGAAATGAAAACACATCTTAGGGGGAAAGAAAGGCAAAAGAAAAAAATTACTTAATTTCTTAAAGTCAGTCAACTCTAGCAGGAAGACTTGAAATTGTCTCTTCTTGGGTTTCCATGTAGCTAATGCTTAAATAGCGTAGAGGAAAATTCATTTTCTGGCCACCCTTGCCTATGTGGTTTCTAATGTCTGTCACAAAGTAAATAAATATCTTCATAAAGGTTTCAGAGTACTTCTTGATAAATGTTTGTGATGTACATAAGTTCCTAGTAAGCTTTCAGAAAATGCCAAAGAAATGATTTTTTTGTTTTCTTTTTCTTTCCTGTACAGTCCAGAATAGCACATTTTCGTGTGACCCAGAGTCAGCTGCAGGGTGTTTAGACACACATTTCCACTTCAGGCCTTCAGAGTTTCTGACTAGAAGTTATTGTATGAAGCCCTGCAAGGGCTATTTGTAATAATTTCCCAGGCAATGCATAAGCCCTTTACAAGCTGCTGCTCTGGAGAACCGAAAACACCTGAAGTTGGGACTCTCAATTTCTGATTTTAGTTTTTACACAAAGTAGTTATATAAAGATGGACACGTACGCCTGGCGGTGGTGGCTCACGCCTTTAATCCCAGCACTCAGGAGGCAGAGGCAGGTGGATCTCTGTGAGGTCACGGCCAGCCTGGTCTACAGAGCAAGGTTCAGGACAGTCAAGGCTACATAGAGAAACCCTGTCTCAAAAGGCCAAAAAAAAAAAAAGATGGACACATACTTTCACCATATGCAATACTTATATTCCATAGGTTTGATGACAACTCCACTATGGCCATTTAAAAACAATTGCAAACTATCACTTGTGAGAATTGTTTTGTTCCATTTCACCTCTTTTTGTCCTCCTCTGTTCTGATTTCAGTGTAGCCCAACTTGGCATTCCTAGAAGATGCCATGTTCTCCCATGATTCCCTGGTGTACATGCTGTGCTCCTGATCCCTTGTCCTCATGGATTAAAGTGCTAACTACTCTTCCTCCTTCACAGTTCTAACTGAGAGGCTCCAACTATCACACTCGGACACCCCTGTGTGGAGCTGGGTATTTATTTCTCATAAGGTCTTCTCTTATTACCTTGAATACATCACTCTTCCTTCTATTACAGGGCTTTTACTGGCTCCTTAGACAGCTGCTTCTCTCAGAGGAGACAGAGTCTTGCTCATCCTTGTGATCCTGCCACTCTACGCTTTCTCACAAAGCCAGGACTCAATAAATGTTTGGTGCACGACTACACCCATATGCTCATAGATATTTTCATTTTTAGATTGAGTTCCTAAATGTATATATTCATTAGTTTTGTTTATTTAAATAAAATTTTATCATGTTATAAAGGAATTTTAATAGATATTAAATTGTATAAGAATGAAAAGATTAGAATGAAAAAAGAAACCTTGCATGTCTCTTAAAGTGTCTCCAAGTTCTAAGTTCAACTCTTTGTGTTTTTGCATTGTTCAGTTGTTATAATTGGATGTGATTTCAATAACATTTAATGTGTAGAAATGCATTTTGTCCCGGGATTATACTACAGACATTTCAGGGATTTTTTTTTCTTTTTTCATTACAATTCTTACAATGACCTATGGTGTAAGTTTTGTGTTATTGGCATCCTGAAGAACCAGATTCTAAGTATTGACTGAGCAAGGGCATATATTTAGTGATAAATCTGGGACTCACACATATTAGATTATTCTATGAAAAACAGTTTCAAGCAGAGAAGG
Source organism: Lophiomys imhausi (assembly GCA_907164525.1). NCBI lineage: Eukaryota > Metazoa > Chordata > Mammalia > Rodentia > Muridae > Lophiomys > Lophiomys imhausi. Next base: position 7,660,807 of record CAJQZJ010032284.1, read on the forward strand.
CCTTTAACCAGTGGATTTGAGTTGCCAAGCACAGTGTATACTATATTGAGACATCAGTGAAAGCATAAGACAATGAATGTCCCTGTCCCAGAAACAAGAAGTCTGGAGTTGTCCTAAGACAGGGTGACTTTGTGAAGGTTTTCTGGTGTGCCACAACTCTGCAGTGAACACATATATCACATGTCCTTGGCAGAGCCCAGGCCATCATAATAACTGTTCGACTATTAGGTTGTCAAAAACTCAGGCTGAAAGGAGGCAGTTCCTGGTGGATGAATTGAGTCCTTCATGTTTCTAGGAACCTGGGTTTTCAAAGCCAAGAGTTTGTGGGTTAGGTTTGCTGGTGGGCAGGTGGGAGTATTTACGGACCTTGTCTCAGTGTGCCTGCTACAGTTGTGTGTACTAACAGTTTATCCATGCATCAAGGATCTTTGTTCCAGTTGTGTTCCATGTGGAGTTAGTATCCATGGCCAGTTTAATCTGACTACTGGATTTCAGCAGCTCAAACTTCACTTGTTGTTTGTGACTTTATCAGGGGCAACTTAAAGACTGGGCATTTATAATTATGAGTCTTAGACCACATACAAACAACACATGTTCCCTACTTCTTGAACTTGACCCTGAGTCAAAGGCTTGAGTTTGGGTGCCATGAACTGAATGAGGGTAAAATCCCAAACTCTAATCTCCAACACTATGGTCTTTGGAGGTGTAACTTTTGTGTGGTAACTAGAGTTAGATTAAGCTCTGAGGGTGTGGTTTTACGATGAAATTAGTGACCTTATAGAAGGAGGAAGTGGCAGGAGCTCTTTCCTTTCTGTCCTGGAGTACCTACCTAGAGAGGGGCTGCAAGTAAACCAAGAAGAAGGTTGACAAGAACCAAACAACATTAGCCTCAGACTTCTATACTCTGCAACTGTGAGAATAAATGCCATAGTCTTTTATATTACAGCAGACTAAACTAAGACACAGTGAGTTTATTTTGGAGGTGATTATAGAAAATGTAAGTGTGAGAATAAGGAGGGAGGGGAATGGGGAGGGAGAGAGAGATAGAGAGACACAGAGAGAGACTGAGATTACAGTAACTATTACTGAGTGAATTACTGTTTAGAATTGTCTCATAGTGCTGGAGATGTATCCCAGCTGTAGATCGATTAATGAAGATGTGAAAGACCTTGGGTTTGAATTTAGCATATATGCTGGTTAGTTTTGTTTTGTTTTTTGTTTTGTTTTTGTTTTGTCAACTTGATACAAACTCAGGTCATCTGGTCAGAGGGAACCTCAGTTGAGAAGATTGGCTTGTAGGCAAATCGGTGGAGGCATTTTCTTGATTAATGATTGATGTGAGAGGATCCTGCCCATTGTAGGGGTGCCTACCTTCGGCAGGTGTTCCTGGGTGGTATAAGAAGGTCATGGAGAGTAAACAAGTACTCAGTGTTTCACCATGGCCTCTGCTCCAAATCCTGCCTCCAGGTCCCTGCCTTGATTTCTACCCTGACTCCCTTCACAATGGTCTATAAGCTATAAAATAAAATAGCCCTCTTTCTCCCCTCAAGTTGCTGGTCATGGTGCTTTATCACAGCAGTAGAAAGCAAACTATGACTGCATGGCAGAAAAAAATATCCCCTTGGCAGACAGGGAAGAGGATGGCAATTAACTTAGGGATTTGGAGCCTCATTTCTGTGTTATGCCTTCTTGCGGTTGCAGTGTTTCTACAGCTTTTGAGAACAGAGTTCAGAGAGGCACTACAGAACTGTCCACCACCCTAGTGCTGAACTTAGGTGGGTGGAGGGTATCTGGTAAAGTTCACCACAGTTGTCTGCTGCTGATAACCAGAAGGGTTCCTTAGAAAGAACAGTCAAAATGATGAAATAGTTCATGCTGCACAGGTTCCTTTTATGTTTTGGTATGTATTTTTGTGTGTTTTGAGAGATTACAACTGTATCAAGTGATATTCAGGTTTTCTCTTTTTCTTAAAAATACATTGTATGGAATTCTCAGGAAATTAAATAAAATATTAAAAATTGTCAGAATACCAATTTCTGGAGAGTGGTGGTGGCGCATGCCTTTAATCCCAGCACTTGGGAGGCAGAGGCAGGCGGATCTTTGTGAGTTTGAGGCCAGCCTGGTCTACAAAGTGAGTCCAGGACAGCAGGGCTACACAGAGAAACCTTGTCTCGAAAAACCAAAAAAAAAAAAAAAAGGACTTCAAAAGTGAGCCTTAGCTTTAATTTTCTTTAGACATGTATTGTTTGCTATATTTCTCAGTCTAAACTAATATCAAACTTATGAGTTCAAGCAATTTTCCTCCTCCAGTTTGACCTCAGGTATCAGCTGCCATGGCTGATTAAAACCATAGTTTTTAAAACTCATTAACACACAACTGTTACTAGATTGACAATTGGATGGGAGGTGAGTATAAGAATAGAAAACAATATGTATTTGATATGATAGCACCTAGAGTATTTGATTTAAAATTTATTTATTATTTATTGCATAGCATTTGAAAACCTGAATAAAAGTACAAAGAAACTCTGACCAACTCAGAGCTGATTATCATTGTTATATGATATAATTTTTCCCAGTTAAAAATTCTTATTAGAGACATAAGAATCTTTTTTTTTTCTAATACATGCCAGTTCCCTACTGAGGCACAGATAAGAAAACCTGTCTTCTGAATGCTTTTTATTTTCTAGTTACTGAGTTAGATGTTCTACACACCTTAGTCAGTCAGCTTCTGCATTGTTTGCTTTTAGGAAGACCCTCCCAGCCACAGAGGTCAGTCTAGTGATTGGGTGCTGCCTGGAGCCTGTCTTCAGTCATTGAGGGAGTACTTTGTCTTCCATTGGCCCCAAGTGAGGAAGTCAGAAAGGTTAAGGAGACTTGGGAAATGCTGAGCAGTGGTTTTTTTTTTCCCCTGATGGAAATGAAAATGGGTTGGAAGGAGGGGGCTATGTTAAGGCAATGGAAGAGAAATCATCTGAAGTTTATTTTCCCCTCAACACTATGCTATGTATGTCTGTTTTCAGGTCTGCTTGTTCAAATGACTAGGCAAAATTTTTCCCAATTAAACCATCACTTACAACCCCAAGCATTACAGACATGCAAATAAGCTTCCTCTGGGTTTGTGTGACAGGCATTTGCGTCATCATGGGTGTTTTGACAACATTACTGGAGATGAAAGCAATTCTGCCATATTCTGAACTCCTTCAAAATATTCCTTTTCTTTATCTTCTCAGTCACAGGTGTAAGTAAATAAAACTTGCCCCACCTGTCCTGTTGTTCCTCCTCCTTTCCCTGCCCAATTTAAGGTTTTAATTTGAAAATAGTTATTTTTAGCCTTGCTCTCAACTATGTCCAGTCCATGTCCTCGCTGCGTTGCTGATTGCCGGTAACACAGCTCACTAGAGGTGCAAACAGGGCAGGGGGGAAGCTAGAAAAGTAGACTTTAACTCGACCCTATAAAACTAGGAAGCAGGGGCTTCTCAAAAAGTTTGCTGTGTTGTGAGTTTTCCAACTAGGACTCGATGGGATGAGAGAAAAAGAAGTTTACAAAGCAGAAGGGTGAGCGTCATGAGTTTGACATCAGGCAAAGGGCCGTTTTTGAAACTATACAGGGGAAGCGATCTAGGCGTCGTATATCCAGAGGTGGCTGAAGATGAAAGACAAAGTTAAGCAGAGGTCTCAATAATGATAACACAAAGGCCACAAATGACCCATAGATGTGTTTTGCTTAGTTTTCACAGTGCTTTAAGATATTTTATTGTTATTCAATTACATAGTCAATATTCAATTAGGTATTCAACATGAGATTCAATATATTTAGTTAGATAGCACATGTTTAAAAGCCTATGTATATACCATGGGTTAAAGAACAGTTTCAAATGCTTCATAAACATCCAGAAATTTATCTGTCACAGCATCCCTGAGGTAGGTTTCAGTACTGTCTCTACTTTGTAGACGTGGAAATGGAGGGGTTAAATGATTTGTGCAATGTTGTATTCTCTTTATAGAACATTAAAGCAATCTGATATTTTCTCTTATAAAATTGAGAATCCATATTTCTGATTTCTAGGCTAGTGAGAACTTCAGATAAGCCAGGCTCTCAGTCACTGGCTAACATATACCCTAGTTGGACAGCCAGGCTCTCAGTTGCTGGCTAACATATACCTGAGTCGGAAAGGGTGGTATGTTTGTATTTCTGATTTCTCTAGGATATTGGGGAGGTCTGATGAGCTGTGCTTTCAGTCAGGGCAAAAGCATATTTGCATTGGGCAGGGTGTTATATTCTGTCAGATTTATTCACATATACCTTTCTCTGTTACTGGCCCACTTCAAAAATTTCTATTATTATTTTTTTCTTTTTTCTGTTCTTCCAAGGAATTGAGCAAATGACAACTCTGATAGAGTCAATCCCAAGAAACCTATTAGACGACTTATTCCAAACACTCAGATACTCACCTGTGTGGCAAGTGTGGTCAGCTCTCTTTCAGCAATATGCAGCAGATGACTAAAGTAGAAGTGAAAGTTAAGGTCACAATTCTAGAGAGAAGCAGAATAGAACTCGAGCCTGGTGAAGATGATGGTGACAGCCTACAGCTGCTCTTGCTACATTACAGAGGAGGGGATATGGGTGGAGTCACTTTAGGGAGCCAGCTCTGGGGAGGTAGTTTTGGTAACCTGGTGGGCGTCAGTCACTTATGGTGGCAGAAATTGTTGCCTGAAAACAGTTACCTGGAGAAAAACACCAGGAACAAAGGGCAGATGCAAATGCCAGAGAATGAAGAGCAAGCAGAAGAAACAGAGATGCACATTTTTGTGAGTGGGGGCTGGATACTTTGCAGGAGACACTTGCTAGCTGCATTTACTGGTGAAGCCCCCACCCTCCCTCCATCCTGGGCCTGGAACCCAATGCCTGGTACATGCTAAGCTATGCTCTTCCACTGAGTTACACCACCAGGTTCACAGCATTGGTTTCTGCAACACAGTTTTCTTTACCTTTATTTTGGGCATGGAAACATTCATGTTTTGCTGTAATAATGACTATGGTGATACTTGCAAAGCACTTGCTAGAGAACACATAATAGACATATTGCAAATGTTCATCAATATTTTATTACCACAATGTCTTTTTTGGTCCTGAGAATCAAACAAAGGGCCTTGCACAGGGTAGGCAAGTGCTTTACTAGTGGGCTATATCCTCAGTGAGTGTTTTGAAAAGATAGATTATCATTGTGTAGTCCAGGCTTGCCACAAACTTGCAATCCTTCTGCCTCAGCCTCCCAAGTGCTGCTGGGGTCTGACAAGTTTTAATTCCACAGTGGTTGGTATTGATAATAAGACTGGTGAGGTTAATGGTATACATTACAGCTGTTATTGTAGAGTCCATTTGGTGCCAGGAGATGAGAGAAATCACTGTGCCCCCAAGAACCCCTCACAAAGAGAAGAAACCTGGATAGAATAACGTACAGTGAAGCGACCCTTAGATAACAGGGCGCTGGGAAAGAGCAAGTGAGAAAAAGCAAATCAAATAGAACAATAAAATGTTCACTCTCAAATTCTCTGACAAAACCCATAGACTAACAAAAACCCCAGCACCGGGCATGGGAAGCCATTTGTAGGGTTGGCCAGGGATGTCTAAGTGACTCCCAGCTAATATAGACTTACTGTAGCCCTTGGTCACTGCTCAGAAGTTGAAAAGCAAGCCCCTGTTGCTGAAGACACCACACACATAGGACACAAGACTGAGATCCTTCAAGTTAGAACTAACATGAAACCCTCCTTCTTGGAGCCTTGCTTATGTGGTTCCAGAAAATATTTTTACAAACTGTTAAAGGAAGGAAGCAGTTGTTAGTCCTTCCCAGATGCATCAGCTATGACTCACAGCAAAGACCAGCATGGCAAGATAGCCTGAAATACACAATAAGTGGCGCTCATGTTAAAATGATAACCAGTGGCTGTCATATTGGGCTTAGGGCTCACTCACCAAGAGGGAAATCATACCCAGTACTAGAAACCTAGCTAGCTTCCTGGGGCTAGTGAGGTCATGGACCTTAGGATGGTGTCTACTGCTGTTACTTTGCTAGACCAGCACAATTCCTTACTACATTCCAAATCTTACCCTAAAATCACAGATGAGTGTAGCTACCACCCTTCATCAAAGAAGCCCCTTAAAAAAAAAGCAAATGGAGATCATCACAGAAAAAACACAACAGGACACAATGCAGAGATTGATGGAATGTGGTGACCGCAACACCGATAGCAACACTGAAGTCACAGCTTCCCCATCTATGGCTCAGAGAACATCAAGGAAGAGGGGGCAGAAAGGTTGTAAAAGCCAGAGTACAGAAGTCTGCTGTGAAGCACTATCTTCTAGAGATGACTGCAGAAAGAAGACTGGAATAAGACAATATCAATGAACATGTTAATGTGGTTGTGGAAAAGTTTTTTTTTGTTTTTGTTTTATTTTTGTTTTTGCAGGATCCCACCCCTAAACAAAGAACATCAGGCAACTGACTGCTAGGAAAGGGAGAATTAGCCTCTCCCAGGGATGAGCCCCCTCATGAGCTTTCCAAAGCAGTGTGGTCAGCTCTGAAATAATATACATACCACCATCAGAAATAGACTCAGCAGGTTGTATTTATATACTTGTGTATACATACACCCACATATATGTATGGAATAATAACAATCACAGAGAAAGAGACTATGAACATTAGGGGATAGGAAGGGTTAGAGTGAGGGTACCTGGGAGGGCCTAGAGGGAGGAAATGGAGGGGAAAGTGATATAATTCTACTTCAATTAAAACATAAAAAAAGCCAGGTGTGATGGCAGATGCCTTTAATCCCAGCACTCAGGAGACAGAGGCAGGTGGATCTCTGTGAGTTTGAGGCCAGCCTGGTCTAAAAAGTGAGTCCAGGATAGTCAGAGAAACCCTGTCTTGAAAAACAACATTTTTTTTAAATAAAAGAAATATATATAAAAAAATACTGATTAAGAACAAGGTCCTGGGAGCTGGAGAGATGTCTCATTGGTTAAAAACAATGGTTGCTTTTCAGAGAATCTGGATTCAATGTAAAATATAATAAAACATTTAAATAAAAAGAAAATTCTAAGACAACTTCCTGCTATGAAGATACAGCAAAACATTTTTCTCTATCTAATGTCTTTGAGATAGTCTTTAGACCCCTAAGGGGGTGACATGCAAAAAGGGGCACATCAAGCCTTACCTCCATAAAACTCTGGCTTGAGGCTTTTCTTCCTTCCTTCCTTCCTTCCTTCCTTCCTTCCTTCCTTCCTTCCCTCCTTCCTTTTTTTTGTGCCTTCCTTCCCATTGTAGCTGAAGTAGTTGACAGCTATAAGCTTAATAGGGATGACATGTTCAAAGGTGAAAGGTGAGAATTAGGGAGACATTTCTAGTTTGTAATGCTCTCTTTTCATTGTTGGTTCTCCTATCCATATGGCCTCTGGAGTCACCTGGGAAGTTACACCTCTTGCAAGCAGTAAGTCGACCTACCCTTCATTTTTGGGATACGAGAGTGACCCGTCTATACAATCAAAATCAATTCATTTAATCCCCTGGTTCATAGTTTCAGGGATAGGCACATACCAGTTAGTCCAATCAGGATCAAGACTAGGCCCTGGACAGATGGGAAGACAACTGTTCTCTGTGCCTGTCTTGTCAAAAGCCAGGGCTTTTCACATGGGAAAGATCCTGTTTGAGAAAAAGCTCGCTCAGGAAGCAGACAAAGGCAGGTTAAAGGACAGCTGATTGAGAGAGGGGGAGGAGAGAAAGGTGGAGGGCTGGATGGAGGGAGAGTCGGCGGCGGCGGGGAAAAGGATGGAGAAGAGCGAGAGAGAGGAGAGTCAGTCAGCCATGGTGATTGGAGCCAACTGACTGTTAATTAAATGAAGTAGGCTAGAGCTCGGGTGCATTTGTTCTGATTCAAAGCCATCTCTCCTTCCTGCCTCATGACTGTGTCTCTTTCAGTGTTGGCACAATGTGGGCAGGGAGGAACTCTTTGCTCCGTTCCACTCCACACAGGAATAAAGGCACACGTGAGCCTAGAATGCTTTGTGATCCAGCAGAAGCCACTTGTTAGAGCTGGGGAGAATCGACAATAACAGAACACCGGATGGATGGAGAAGCTGGGATCACAGTCAGTTGCTCTTTCAGGAGCAGAAACTTTCCACTCCCACAAGAAGCAGGGAAGAAGCCCACAGAGGTGATTAAGCCAGTGACTGGGAAGAAAAGCAGTTTGAGGTACAGTGCAGAGACCACTCAGCAGGCTCACCCAGATGGGCGGGAGCCTGAAACTCAGTGAACCAACCCAAGCACTTCATCGCCCGGAATCTGCAGAGCCAGCCAGGGCTTTCACTGTTGTGTGGCAGTGGACATTGATCATCGGATATCCTGTTATACCCACTTTCATTCATGTGCCCATTAGGCGTGTGAAGAACTCTCAAGCTTCCAAGCCCTAGTTAGATAGCCAGTGAGCACTCACAGGTGGCTAACGTAGTGGTCTTTTTCGCTAGAACAGCCCCTAATTTAACAGGGAAAAATGATAAATGATAGGTAGTAAATCCTGCACAGCCAGCGACTGCTATTTTCAGGCGTTGAGAACCTAAACAATGGCTTTTTAGGGACTATTCATGTGGTACCCCTAGGACAGACCCATTCTATTTTCCTCTCTGCTGACTTGTATTGTCCAAGAAACTGATTGCAAAGCTAGGATTTCAGCCCATGGGGTTAAGAAGCAAACAGAAAATTCTGTGGGATCACAAGCGATGGATGGACTCCTCTTTCCTGGTTGGCCCTTTAGGGACATGATGCCAAACAGCCTTTGATTGGGTTTTAAAGCGGCATTTGGGGTTCGCCCTCCACAGTAGGGGGACAAGGAGGCCATAGATGCATCGTAAATATATGACTGACACCAACTAGACGAAGTTACTGGATTCTTTCGTGAAGTTATGGTTGAACAGGCCATTTTAAAAGGTACTATTTATTTATTTTAGTTAGCTTACAAAGCAGCAAGCTTCCTTATGGCATTTTCATGCGTAATTCATTTTGCTGGATTCCTCCCTGCTCCTCATTGTACCTCTTGCCCCCCCTTTCCCTTCTGTGCCCTTTTGTCTTTAGAATTCCTTCTTCCACTTTCACATCAAATGCATTCTCTTGTCTTCCTCACCCCCTCCCAGGATGCCTATTTCCTTTCTATCTCACTTCCCTTTTGTAATTTCCCTCACTCTACCCACACTTACGTACACCTAGCTACATACATTGAACAATTAGAAACTAGGTTCCACCTACGAAATGGAACAAAGGCTTTCCTCCCTGTCAGCCGAGGTTACCTCTCTTAATACAATGTTTTTCAGTTCTATCCATTTTTTTTAAATTTTGGTCATAAATTTCCATTTTCTTTACAGCTGAATAAAATTTCGTTGTGTATCACATTTTCATTATCCCTTTGTCAGTTGATGGATACCTACATTGACTCCATTTTCTAGCTATTGTGTGTAGAAAAGTAATGAACACGGACTGCAGACATTTTTGTCAAAGAATATGGGGTGCTTTGGGGTTATGCTCAGGAGCGCTACCACTGGGTCATACAGTAGTTCTGTTTTAGCTTTTAAGGAAACTTCCACACTGATTCCCGGGCAGCAGAACAATTGCACTCCTACCAACAGTGAAGAAGGGTTCCTCTTTCCCCATGTCCTGCAGCACTTACTGTTATCTGGTTTTTTGTTTTGTTTTGTTTCACCTTTTAAAAATTTATTTATCGCCAGGCATGGTGGCGCACGCCTTTAATCCCAGCACTTGGGAGGCAGAGCCAGGTGGATCTCTGTGAGTTCAAGGCCAGTCTGGTCTACTGAGTGAGTTCTAGGACAGCCAGGGCTACACAAAGAAACCCTGTCTTGAAAAACAAACAAAAAATTTATCTATTTATGTATTCTTTTTTTAAAAAATATATGAATACTCTGTATGCATGTACACTTGCAGGCCAGAAGAGGGCATCAGATCCCTTTATAGATGGCTTTGAGCCACCATGTGGTTCTTGGGAATTGAATTCAGGACCTCTGGGAGAGCAGCCAGTGCTCTTAACTGCTGAGCCATCTCGCCAGCCCCTGTTTGTTTGTTTATTTTGAAATGGTAATAATTTTGTTGGAGGGCAATGGAATCTAAATGTAGTTTTAATGTGCACCTCTTTGATTGCTAAGTGACATTGAACACTAAAAAATATTTGATGGCTGTATGAGTGTAGTAGCTTCTGGTGTTAATAGGAAACACAATATTGCCGCAAACTTGGATTCTCTGGCTCTTACAATCTTTCCGCTCCCACTTCTGCAGTGTTCTCCAAAATTTAGGAGCAGGGGTTGTTTTGTAGATATATCCACTGAGACTGAGCTGAACAAGGATGACACCGATGGACATGCCAAACTTGAAGAGGAAAAGCCCATGAGACCTCAACCCTACACAAAGAACTATAGGCAACTGAGAAAAGCTGAGAGCAGGAGAGGTAGCCTCCACAAGGGAAGAGAACACCCATAACTCCCTAAACATGAGATGAACAAGGAGGACTCCAACAGATGTGGTAATGTGGAAGGAGGAAATCTCATGAGGCCTCAACCTTAGACAAACAAAACAAAACAAAACAAAACAAAAAACCTACAGGCAACTAAGGAGTGCTGACAGCAAGAGAAATAGTCTCCCCTAGGGAAGAGTACACAACTGATTATCCAGTATCACAAATAGTCATCCCTGAAAACGTATATACATACAGGTAACATTATACGGACTGAGTAAGTTGTATTTTTTTTGGAACATGCACACATATGTAACAATGAATTAAAGAAAAGGAGGTCATAAATTTGCAAGACAGCAGTGGGAGATTGTACATGGGAGGATTTGGAGGGAAGAAATGGAAGGGGGAAGGGAATTGATATAATTATAATGTCAAAAATAAAAAAGGATTAAAAAATAGCAAAGAGAGAGAGAAAGAAGAAGAAGAAGAAGAAGAAGAAGAAGAAGAAGAATTTTATTCAAAAAGTCATGGAAAAATATGTGATTTCTAGAATGGAGTTTTGATTGTGTGGTTTACAAAAGGCTGTGTTTGATTTTAGTTGAGTGGTTTAGGTTTTTGCTTTTCAATCATTCTTCCCAGTAGAAGAATGAAGAGAGGAGACATTCACTGTGACACTAGATAAAACTGTGTAGTTCTTTTATGCCATCTTATGTTATACAGTAGACCTGTTTTAATTTATTTATTTTAATTTTTAAATTTTTTTGAGTCAGATTTTCTCTGTGTAGCCCTGGCTGTCCTGGACTCACTTTGATGACCAGGCTAGCCTTGAACTCACTGAGATCTGCCTGCCTCTGCCTCCTGAGTACTGGGATTAAAGGCATGTGCCACCATGCCCGACAATTACAGACAGCTGAACCCTGGTTCTTTGGAAAAGCAGTTACTGTTCTTAATTGCTGAGCCATCTCTGCATCCCTTTAATTTATTTTTAAATAATTTCAAAATGATGGAAATGGCATAAGAATGGCATACATAATTCTGATATTATTCACTCAGATAACTTAAAATGTTAAAATGTCTCATATTTGCTTTGTTAACCTGGAAAAATTAGAAGACAATTAGATCTATGATGTTTGTGTAATTCAAATACTTTAGTTCATGTTTTTGAAAAAAAAAAGACATTTATTCCATAAATACAGCACAATGTCAGAATCAAGAGATGGATACAATACTATTATCAAATTGCAGATCTTTTTGGAATCAAAGCTATTTTTAAAGAAAGCATTCAGCTCTGTAAAAAGCATTTGGTTGGTCTCACGTCTTTATGCTTGTCTAATTGAGACATCATTGAATCTGAAATTTGCTAGTATGGAAGTAAATGTCAAGGACTCTTTCTGAAAAGAGAAAGAGGAAAGAAATAGAGATAAGGAAGGAAAAGAAAGGAGAGTAGGAGAGGAGAGGGAGAAAATGGGAAGGAGGAAGGAAGGGGAGGAGGGGTAGAGAGAGAGAGGGAGAAGGATGATGATAGTGACAATAACGGTAATACAGTATAACAAAGGAGAGGATAGACCCCATTCTCCTGTGTTCAGCTTCCAAAGTCTCTGGTCCCTGTTGCCTGGACTCTGAGAAAAATCTGATATTTGAAAAATTGAGCTGTTTCTGGTGTTTGAAGTAGTGTGCCTTTCTAAACCATGGCTTAGGACACACATGCACACATGTACGCGCGCACACACACACACACACACACACACACACACACACACACACACACAC
>CAJQZJ010032284.1:7673670-7694792 GCA_907164525.1 Lophiomys imhausi
TTCTTCTTCTTCTTCTTCTTCTTCTTCTTCTTCTTCTTCTTCTTCTTTCTCTTCTCTTCCTTCTCCTCCTCCTTCCCCCTCCTCTTCCTCCTGCTCCTCCTTTTATTATTTTCTTCTTCTTGGGATCATTTGTTTTAGACCTGGATTATGAGAACAGCTAATGGAAAGGGCCAGATCTGGGCCTTTGTCTAGAGCAACCATTTGCCTGTGCATTCTGTTCTCATTCACAAGTCTTCGCTAAGCTAGGTCATCATGATCTATTTAAGGAACAGAATGCATTTAGCTATGATCTATATCTAAATATGCCTAGCTTCTCAAAAACGCTAGATTTTGTGATCTAAATACGGTAATAGAACCAGAGCCAGTATTTTGGTGTTTGATACTAGTCTCTGGCTCAAAGATCCAGATTTTGGGCCAGCAGATAATACCGTTTGGCACTAATTTAATGAAACTGTAGTTAAAAAAAAAATCTCAGAGCTGGAGGAATGGTTGAGTAGGTGGAGCATCTGCAGCAAAACGATGGGGACCTCAGCTTGGATCCCCAGGATCCGTGTGAACGTTGGGTGCATGCATGGAACCCCGGCACTGGCTGTGGGTCAGAAATGGGGACATATCTCCCTGGAGTTTATTGTCTGGCTAGCCATGCTAGATGAAATGACAAGCAGCAGGTTCAGTAGGACAACCTGTCTCAAAAACCAAGTAGAGAGTAACTGACAAGGACCTGACCTGCACGCATACATACACATGTATGTACACCTGCATTCATATGTGCACACACCCACATGAACATACGTGCACACACACACACACAGAGAAGGTGTCTGCTTTATTCAGCGTATTGGAATAATTGGTTTCCATAAACTTTCATCTATGGGGGAAGTTCTAAACAGGATGTTTAGTCAGGGAGCAGAGGCCGTTGGCAAAGGCAGAGAACAGAAATGGACTCAGAAGTGGACTCCAAGCTGTGACCTCAAGTAGTTAGTTCTTTGCCTGTTTGACTGTGGGGGTCATTGCTGGGATGACACAGAGATGAAATTCTCCTTTATTCTGAGACTCAGACCACAAGGAGAGTTTTTATTGCAACTCTTCTCTTCTGGTAATAATGAAAATGAAATATTAAGAGCTCTTCATTATAGGCCTTAGGGAAATACGCAAATATGTTACAACTTTCTAAAATATGTCCTGATTAAATATCTCATTTCTCCACTTCCATAATCGGGAGATAATAGACCGACTGATTGTGCTAAATGGATTTCAGAAGCCTTGCTGTCCTGCTCTGTGCTTCATCAGGAGGGGTACTTATTTCTTCATTGTGTCATCTTAAGATACAAAGGACAACTCATCCCTATAATCAAAAAGTAAATTTCTTTCAAAAAATGAAGGAATTACGACAAGGCTTTATTTGTGAATTACATAGGAATATTAATATGCTTATCTATAGATATAGAAATGTGTGCATATACGCATTGACCCATAATGTGGACTGACCTTCCTCCCGCCCTTCCTCTCACCTTTCCTCTTCCCTTACCTTCCTCCCTCTATCCATCCTTCCTTCTTTTTCTTTGAGACAAGGTCTCATGTAGCCTCATCTTGGTCTCCAGCTTACTGTGTAACTGAGGAGGTCCTTGAATTTCTGATCCTCTCGCCTATGCCTCCTAAGTGCTAAAATTACAGCCTGTGCAACCATGCCTGGTTTCTGCAGTACAGGGAATTGAACCCATGGCTTTGTGGTTGGTAGGTAAGTCCTCTACCAACCGGGCTGTATCCTAAGCCTAGCACATAAAATCAAAAGCGCTTTTTCTAGCCAGGGTGATTTTCCCTCCCCCTCCCTCCTTCTCTCCCTCCCTCCTTCTCTCTCTCTCCCTTCTTCTCTCCCTCCCTTCTCTCCTTCCCTCTTCCTTTCTTTCCTATTTTTTCATTTTCTTTCTCCCTCCCTCTCTCCCTCACTCTCCATTTCCTTGTTTCTCTTCTTTCTTTTCTTGTTTCTCAGCATCTGCATGTATAACTCAGGCTGGCTTTGAATTTGTAATCCTCTTGCATGTGTGGAATACCATGCCCAGTGCAAGAATTTGTTTTATACCCTTCATAATGGCTTCTTTTATTTCCTTTATTTCATCTCCCCAAATAAATAAACACTATGCAATATTTGGCACTGATTGATTCATGAATTATCAGCATAATGTTTGATTTGTTTTCCATTTTCACCTACCTCCAGCACATGTACATGTTAAGATGAATTCCATTAACTTCAACAGTTCAGGGTTGGATATACATAATATGCCGAACGTTGTGCTAAGATCTGTAGCTAAGGTTCTTGTGTACCTGTGTCTTGTTATTTCATGCATTGACAGTAAAGGGTACATTAATAGATGAGTTCCTGGAGATGGATCCATATTTGGAACAAGTAGTTAAGATCTGTCAGAATAGCCTGAGCAGGTATTGAAGACGAGCACAAATTTGTCTTTCAGAATTATCGAAGGTGATCATTCCTGGCAGTGGGGATGGTATGAGCTTAGCAGGGATACCCTGTGCTGCATCTCATGAAAGTGCAGACCGAAGTACTCTTGGGGAGTGCTGCATGGATAAGGCCAATATAAGGGCATACTAAGATAAATGTGGGTTAGATTATGGAGGTCCATGAAGACTGGTGAAGGCAGTTTCCTTTCTTAGCAAATGGGGACTGAGGAAGGAGAGCAAGAAAAAAAATAAAGGCAACAGCTGCCAGTCACTCCTCAGACCTCAACCTCACTCCTGTCCAGAGCTTTGCTACTTAGCCACGGAACGTGGTGATCACACCTCAGAAGCAGTCTGCCAGCATTCATTAAGACCCAGGCTTAATCTCAACTGACAACATCAATGTCAAAATCAGAGCTTGGAGCTGGCAGTATTTCAGCGGAGGAGCCTTTGGAGCTTCCATAGAATGGTTCAATAAACAATCTTGCTGTGAAACACGGAGTTTGATATTTAGAAGGGTTTTAGCTGGCACATCCACAAAGCTGTGGCATCCTGTCCAGTGACTAATTCCACTGTGAAATGTTGAAATACAGCTCTTAGCTCCAAGAAAGCAAGTAGGCTTCTATTTGCATGCAAATTGCTGCCACTCATGAGTGAACTACAGCAGGTAAAGGCTCTGCCAGATGGAGTAATTGGGGTAAGGCCATAATCCTTGATAAAGGCCACAGGTAGCCCACACATGCCATCCTTCAGCTGAGTCCCTGTTTTCCACATCGTCCCCTGGGGAGTAATTATTTTAATAATGGGCCACAGGGAAAGAAAATCCCACTCAACCCTGTCATCATGTAGTAAACAAAATGGTGCTAATTAGTGTAGTACTGAGCCAGGGTTATATTTGATGCAATTAGTAAATTGAGTCATAGATATTGAGAGGGGTAATGGGGGGGCATGACAGATTGATAGATCAACAAACCCTCCCTTGGATTTCGAACGGGTACAGTTCACATCAGGTTTTAAGAAAAGCCATGGTGGTCTCAACAGCAACTTGTGGTGGTTAGGGGAGTTTGCCTTTAGACCCAGAGTTCAACCATAGCTCTACCTCTTCCTATCCAGCAGGCTTCAAGTACATCCCTTACTCTTCCTAAGTGTGAACTTTGCATTCACAAAGTGAGGACAATGGCAGGCCATTGGATTTCCTTGCCTCCTGATCACATGAGGAGAGTCTGTTTGGGTGAATCTGATGCATAGCTTAATAATAATGATACAGCTGGAGCTGAGGAGCCCCACAGGCTTATGTTATTCTTAGTGCTGCCCATTTTGGTTTTTGGGAGGGATGCTCTTGGAAATTTGGGAGATGGGCATCTAATTTAGCTGGTAGAAGTAGTCACTAGGGGTGGGACTTTACAAGTTATACGTGGCCTTTGGTTCCTGTTAAACTCTCTGCTTCCTGCTGATCTAAACAGCTCCTAACACACAGTCCTACCACCATGAACCGGGCTGCTTTGCCACCCTTCCCCCACCATGAAAGACAGAAACCCTTTGAAACTGTGAGCCAAATTAATCTTTCCTCCTTTAAGTTCTTTCTCTCAGGAACTGTGCTCACAGTGAGTGAGACAAAAGTAACTAATAGGACAATTCTAATAATTATTACTACTGTTAGTAAAATAGCTTGGGAGCTAGGCAAAATATGTTTATTTTCCATGGATGCTAATGCTGTGCCACAATAGTTGACTCACAGATGTCATTTTTCCAACGTACAGAAGGCTCCCAGGAATAGAGGCATGTCTTCTTGTTATCAGCTGTTTGCTTAACACTTAGTAGGCATCCAACAAACAGATATTAACTGCACAAATTTTAAACATTAATGGTGTTTGTTGTATTGTTTGTGTTTTTTCTATGTCCTATCTTAAAAATATTTATTTATTTATTTATGAATTTCACATTATGCACTCTGATCCCATTCATCTCCCATCTCCTCTCAGACCTGCCCTCCACCCTTACAACCTCTCCCAACAGAAAAAAATTCTTATTGTGGAAGTTGTAGTGTGTCTCAATGTGTCCCACAATATTCCCTTTTGTCCATTTTTTGCTTGCAAATGTTTATTAAAATGATTCCTTGGTCTGGTATGAGGTCTCTGGCTTCTGTTACTTTGTCAATACTGGAACCTCACTGGGACTCCTCTCAGATATCCTGTTGTTGTCCTGTGTCATGGAGATCCTGTAGTTTTGAATCTGTGGATCTGGCCTCTTCATGAATACTAGCAGTTCATCCTTGGTGTAGATATTGAGGTGGGCCAACTCAAAGCCCTGTTTCTGGGCCATCTCTACTGTGCTACCCAGGTAAGGTGCAGGGCCTGCACTCCCAAATGCTGCAGCAGGTAAGGGGCTGGGCCAGTTCTCATGCTCTTATGACCCCATCAGGGCCAACTCTCCAGCCTGCTATTTGTGACAAGGGCAAGAGAGAGTGGAGGGGATCTCCCTTGACAATGCCATCACTCAGTGGACAAGAGTCAGGTCCAACTCTCTTAGACTCATGCCCTTGGGGCTGGTTCACTTGCAACTCTCACATCTAGGACTAGATGTGATGTAATGTGCTGCCAAGATGAGGTACAGGGCCCGATCTCCTGAGTGCTATGGCTTGTGAGGGGCAGGAACAGCTCTCCTGCTCTTGTGACCCTCAATGGGGCCAGGTCTCCTGTCTGCCACTGGTGGTGAGGGCAAAAGGGAAGGGAGGAGAATCTCTCCCTTGCCAATACTACTGCAAAGGAGAGAAAAGACAGAGCTGACTCACCCACACTCACACCCTCAGGGAAAGCTCACCCACAACCCTTACATCCAGGGCTAGTTATATGTGCTGCCCAAGTGAGGGGCAGGGCCTGCTCTCCCATGTGGTTCAGCATGTGAGGGGCAGGGACAGCTCTCCTTCTCTCATGACCCTAGGACCAGATCTTCTACCTGCTAAGGATGATACGGAGTGAGGGAGAGGAGGGTATCTGTCTCTCATCCATGCCACCACAGGGAGATGAGTGTTAGGGCTAGCTTTCCCAAACTCACATCCTTGGGGCCAGCTCACTCACATCTCTGCTTTTCTGAGTACTGCAGCTGGCTAGTGTCAGAGTCTGCTTTCCTGCTCTCATGCCTCTAGGGATAGCTCTCCCATGATGCCCACCTAGGGGGTGGGCCAGTTTCTGCTCAGCTCTCAGACATTATCATGTCCCTAGGTGGTAGCCCAGATCAGGGATGTCCACTTGGCTTTTGGTGCTAATAGATCCCTGCTGCTACAGGACCATGGGCCCAGATATGGCCCCTATTGGCAGCAAAGGCCAGGACCCCACCATGGAATCAGTTGGCATCACTGGCTTCTCACATTAGGTTGTTCTTCACTACCTTCAAGTCCCCAGTTCTGCCTCTCTTTGTTTAACTCACATTCTTCTGTTTCCATTTTTCTTCCATTTCTGCACCACTTACTTGCTCCTCTTAGTTGTGCCCGGGGTCTCTGAGTGTCTGGGCTTGTCTCAGGAGTGCTATGCCCAACTTGTGCATTGTGCATCCTGGCTCCTGGCAGGGGTCATCTCCAGCGTGGTCTGACCCCTCAGGCCTACATGGTGCCAGACTGGTGTTCACCTCAGGCTAAATTCCTTGTCCAGATCACATGGTACCAGTCTGGTGGTTGTCTCAGGCTTGCTCCTTGCCCAGCTCTCCTGAGTGGCCATCTGCGTGGGATCCATGGTGCCAAGCAGGGTTCTTCTAGTCTTTGGCTTACTTCCTGTCCTGGGAGTCCATCTGATGCTTGCCTGTGCTGGACTAGTGGTTGTCACAGTCTATCTCCTTGGCTAGGCTCCCTGGTGCTGAACTGACGATGGTCTCAGGATTGCTTTTTTCAGGGAATGTTAGACTACCATTCATTCAGATGTTCATAGGTCAGAACACTGAATGTAGACATAGCCTCTCTTCTCTCTGCCACCTACTGATGCACATGTGATACAGCAGCCACATCTGCAGTGCCTCTAGGGGCAGGCATCTTCTTTCTTTCTAGCTCTTCTTCCTCTGTCACCACCACCACATCATCATCATCACCATCACCACCACCACCATCATCACTATCACCATCACCACCACCCTCATCACTAGCACTGCCACCACCATCATTATCACTACCACCATCTTTTATTCTACTTTCAATTCATAGAGATAAAATCTGTCTCAGCAATATTCATGTTGAGGGACTCAGAGAACAACATGGTTGATAATATTTACATATTACTTGAGACTACCTACCTTCCTGTGGGTCTTTATTACCTTTCAGATGAATCTCTAAACTTTTCCCTGACTTTTTCTAGCCCTGTCCTATGAGCTAAGTTTATGACTTTATGAATCAGTTTGCTTACCCTGTGTTGGCTACCTCCAAGGTGGTAGTACCCACTCCATCACCCAACCCTGCTCAGACTCCGACTTTGATATTGACACTTTTCATCTGTCATCCTGAATTTCTCACGCTCATTTTTATTCTTGATAGATTGTCAGGGGTCTTATCCCATTTTTTTGTGTATATGCAAATATTTCCTAAGGGGAGAAAAATCAGGGACCCTTTTGGACATAGTCCTTTCTACTAACTAGGCACTTCATTCCCACAGTGCCCACCCTTTCAGCTCTTTGAGGTGAGCCAAAAGAGAGTGACTGCAGACCAGGCATGCCACCTGTCAGCACTCTTTTCCTTTCACCCAATGATTAAGCTAGAGCGTTTCCTACATAGTCTTTGTTTTTGTTTTTTCTCTCAGAGGACTTGCTCCTCCCACCACTGTTTGGCCTCTCCAGAATTCCTTCAGTTCAACACAAATCTTGTGTTTCTCCACATCAACAGGGCACGAATCCAGCTCATTCCTAAGGAGGCTTATGGCCTTAGTTCTAAGGAAACTCTGAAGCCAGATAAGACAGATTTTAATGGTGAAGACAACTCTTCCCCATTTCCTTCTTTGTAAAAAAAGAGATTATACCTATGTGTGTGTGTGTGTGTGTGTGTGTGTGTGTGTATATATGTAAACTGCATGGGTTTATATGTAGCATGCGCAGGAACTGGAATCACAGGCATTTGTGAGCTGCCTGATGCCAGTGCTAGGAACTGAATTTAGATACTCTGGAGGAGCATTAAATAGTCTTAATGGCTGCATCATGTCTCAAGCCCCATTTAGAAAACAAAATGAAACAAAACACAAAACAAACCCTGTCTTTATTTCTTAAAGATTTTTTTTTTTCAGGCAGGAAACTCTGGTGGGAAGAGAAAGCTGATGTATGAGCATCTGGGATAGAATTCAGTCCTCTTGTCCCATTAACAAAACAAATCCCTGTAGGAGTACTCAGAATGGACACTCAAGATGGAGAGCTCTAATGTCCTGGTGGTTTCCAAAGGGTGTTAGAGATTGTTGAGTAGACTGGTAGTATTGTAGACTTGGGTTTGGTATGGCAGGATGGCAGGTAGATTTTGAAACATGAGAAAAGACCAATGAGTGCAGAACAGATCTGACTCCTGACTGATACATAGATTTTGAAAAAAAAAAACTAGAAGATGTTCATGTATCATGTAACAGCTGAAAAACTGAAGAAGTTTAAGGATAGAGATATATGAAGGTACTTACTCAAGGAACAGCAACAGTGTCTCATGTCACCATCATCCATTCTTTGAAACACACCCAACACACACATGTCCTTATGTTGGCTAGCATTGCAGCTCATTTGTAGACCCTACCAGCAGCTTCCTCCTCTGAATCTCACATGTTATGTCTGTGAAGTCTGCTGGCTCCCCTTCAAATGGCTTCTGAGCCTGTAGTCTTGTTTGCATCCCTTCCCTTTGGTCTTCTTTTCTATCATTTTCTGGCATACATGATACAACTACTTTCAATTTCTACTCAATTTCTCTTTACCTGACTCAAATAAAACCCATTTTCTGAGGAGCAGGCAGACTTAAATATGAAATTCCAGTCCTGTTCTCTGTCGACTTTTGTCAACCTTAGATCTTGTCTGCTGGATCTGGGATCTGAGGACCAGTTAGAATGGGGTGGACTACAGTGTGACGCTGTAGATGGCCTTACCTCAGTTTCAGTGTACTTTAATACACGAATGTAACAAAGAAAGCTGCGAGCCAAGGAAGGTTAAGTTCAAGAAAACATGTAAATAGACTCCAGTAAGCAAATACTAAATATTAACAGAGCAGTACTTTCCCAGAACTTTCTCAGGACAGACCAACTGAAGCACAATTGCCTGGCACATACTATAGGTTATATCTGGGAAAGCATGAAAGCAAGGCAGACGGCCATATCCAAGTTCAGGGTACACTGATCAGATTGGGTCCTATAGCTATATTCCAACATTCAACAAGAATAAACATATGTCATAAACTGAATGTAAATGTTTGTCACAGGAGACTTGAAATCACGTCCAAGAACAACCCAGAAGAATAAAATGCACCTGAGGTAAAAGGCCCTCTGCCTTTTTTCCTGGAGCCTCTCTCAGCTCCCCAAGGCATTGTTCACCATATATCATTCCTTTGATGGTGTTCTGATATTTTCCTCAAGACATTTGTTGTTTTTCTAGCCCTCTTTCTGGCCTTCCAAGCCCTGTAGGATTTGACTTCCTGATTATTATTATAAAAATGTGATTATAGAAGTGCTACCACTTTTACCATTCCTCATGACCACCCTCCTGTTTCCAGTTACACCATTCTACATGCTTGGTTTTTGCTCCAGAACAACCAGAGGGTTTGTGCTTGTTTTTCTTTTCTTGGAATGTGATTTTTTCCCCCTATCTAGCTGCTGTTTCTTTTACTTTTTTCAAGTCTTTCACCAAATTTTATTTACTAGGAGATGATTGCTCCGTCATCTACTTCTGTTTCCAGTTCTTTAACTTTCTTTTGTTTTTACTAGAGGATATATTATGCTGTGCTTGTATTAATTTACTGAGTATCTTTCTTGCCAGAATGTAAGGTGTCAGGGTTTGGAGCCTGAGTTTATGTTGACATCATTAGTCACCAGGCCTCACAGCATGGGGCACACAGTGGACAGTGTGCATATTTTTGAAGACACAGTGGACAATGTAGATATTTTTTGCAGATATTGGGCTCATGAGTCGGATGCCTGCTTCTCTCCTCAGATAATTCTTATGTTTATTGCTTGTAATATACAAGTGATCTAACCCACACAGGATTATCTCACCTCAGTTTCGGGTATAATTTTTCCAATGGGGAGAATTTTACAGTTTTGTAGGAGTTGGAGTATCTGAAAAATATAATTTATTTAAAAAAGTGTTATGACACCCAAATGAATATATGACAGTGGTTGTCTGATTGAGAAATGTCCCCCATAGTCTTGGGCATTTGCACACTTGGTCCCCTGTTGGTGGCTTCTTTGGGTGGTGTAGTCTTATTGGAGGAAGTACATCTGAGGGGAATGGTGGCTTTGAGATTAAAGGCCTCATCCCGCTTGCAGCTCACTCTCTCGGTTTCATGCTTCCTTTTGAGGATGTGAGTTCTCCCTCTGCCATTTGTTGTTGTGTTACCTTCTACCCTCCATCAGTTGCAGTTGTCATGGTGTTTTATCGAAGTGACAGAAAAGTAAACTGATAGAGTGATAATATGTAGCTCTTTCCACCAAATTGAAACACCCCCTGCTGGAGGAAGACTGATAAGACCCAGGAAGCTAATGAAACTTACAAGGCTCAGGATTTCATGAAAGTGACAGGATTCACAAGTCCATCCCAACAATAGTATGTAAGCAATTGCTAAGGAAGGGAAGTTCTTTGGTGGAGGTACCTCCAAGTTGGGCAGAGATTTCCACAGATATGGCTTTTATTGGGTTTTCACTCATGGTCAGATGGGCCTTTTGGTGATGCAACTACTTTTGAGCTGCCCATGTTTCTGTCAATAACTCCTCATCAACATTCCTATAAGTAACCCCAATAAACTCTTTGGTTTGCCAAGCTAGCTTGTCTAGGATTATTTATTTAGTGTGTTATGGTGCCCTCTCTGGCTGAATCAATGTTCATGTCTTCCCCAGGAAAAGTCCTCCAACAGACATACATAATCATGAGAAATATCAGAGACAATCACGTACGGGAGTAGGAGATTCAAAAGTGTTTAGAAATAATTCATGGGAGGAAAAGACATTCAAATCTGCAAAACTTCTACTCAATGACTTATTAGGGATTTTTAGTGAGAATTTAAAGAAAAAGGTCAATTATTCTATTACAGTTTTAGAACCTCTTAGACAGTTTTGAAACATGGTGGTGTGAGAATTATTATCAAAGGCATTAGAGCCCCAAGGAAGTCAGCAGGACATTTCTTTCCCCCAATGATAAACTTTTTGAACCATTATCCTGTTAATTTGAAATATTTTAAGAAGTGATTCACTTACTATTCCCCTTGTGTGAATACTCTGCTAATGCCTAATTGAAGTGTCAAGGGAACTTTTTTTCCTGATCTAAAGCTTGCACTTTCCTTTCTTAATCCCATCCCATTACTCTTACTTAGATCTTGGTCGTGTTAAATATACATTCTCCATATTGAGCCTCATCCATGTCAGCTATGTTTCTGGAGTCAGTGAACTGGGCTACATTTATCCGGGTCCCTTTCCCCAGGCTTTCACCTGTTGAACTCTGAGAGCCACCTCCATGGGGACGCAGAAAAGCCTCCATCACTACTGTTGCGTTTTCCAGGCCCCACGTCTTGTCTCATCTCACCCCACAAGCAACCAGGTGAGACTGTCTTAGTCTCATCTTAGTGGGATAAAAACTGGGTTGGGTGGGAGGTCTGAGTCAGATGGGTGATTTGAATCTCAGATATGTCTTATTCATTCTAAATTCTGCTTTCTCTTACATCAGTAAACTTTGTATAGAAATTCTTGGCTGCCATTCCACAAAATTTAAGCTCCAACTGACTTTTCACTATAATCCCTTGTCTCTTTCAGGAACAATGCTTTGGAAGCCTCTTAGTAGGTGACATTGCAAAATTGTTTTTCTTGCCATAAACTTCTTTTCCTAAGATTGTTTACACAGGTCCTGGGTTTTAAGCCCTCATTTTTCTATGTTGCATTTAAGGTTATTTGTTTGAATCTGGCTATCCTTACCTCTGTAGGTTCCTTGGATAACTTACAATACTTAGCAGTGTCTGCAATGCTGAACGCATCAGCATTTGTGAATTTCATTAGCACGCTATTTGCTCCTTCTTTCAGATTATTAATGAAGATGCTAAATAAAATGCAGCACACCAATCCCTATGCCACCCTGCTAGAAAACTAGGTACTCAGAAGTCCATGATTATTCCTTGTTCGTGACTCTTGAGCCAGTCCCCAAATCAACTGAGAGTACTCATAGCCAAGCCAATTTCAATTAATTCTGCATGGGGAACTTCACGAGCAAAAGCAGCACCAAGTTCTTTAAAAGTAAATGGATCACTTGTATTCACTTAACCTACAAAAATTAAAATTGTGCCCAAGTAGCAATTATAGGACATGTCTCTGGTGAAATCCAATCTTTTTCAAATTTTCTTTTACCTCGTATTTTCCGTGATCAAGAGTTTTTTCTTAAATATGTCTAATATTCAGTGCCGCACTTGAAAATGAGTCTGAATATGTGTAGTGTTTATTTTCATAATTTAGAAGATGGCTTGTTTTAATTTTATTTGCTTCCTTCTCTAAAGCAGCTAATATATTTTTTTCTGGATTCAGTGGATATGTAAAACAAAACAAAACAAAACAAAAACCAGAATTACCATCATGTAACAGAAAGCATGCATACTTCAGAGTCAAAGTCTCTCTTTCCACGTGTGAGCATCCATGGCCATGTGTCTGTGCCTGGGCATTCATGTGTGCATACTTGTAGAGGTCAGAGAACAACCTCAAGTGCCATTGCTCAGGGTGCAACAGCATCTCTCCCTGGCTTGAAGCTCACTGCTCGAGCAAGCACCAGGAATCCCCTGTCCTTCTATCCCCAGTACTGTGATTACAAGTCAATTCACCATGCTAGACTTTAAAAAATTAAAAAAAAGTAGGTTCTGGGAACTGAAGTCTGGTTCCTGTACTTGCAAGGTGGGCAAACGCTTCATTAACTTGAGCTACCTCTCCAGCCCTTCTTTTAGAGTTTGAAATCTCTACTCATTTATTTTTTTAGTTATCTGACTCTGGGAAACCAACAATGTCTCCATTTTTATATAAACATTCACAATGATGGCTATAATAAAAATTATAAAAATAAAAAAGTGAAAAAATAACTAGTGATTCCTATCTTACAGTTCATCAAAATTTCAATAAACATTATGGCTGATGGAATGGCTACAGTAAGTTCCCAACAAGAAGGTCATCGCTACTGCAGTGAAGTTTTCTTCTTTGTTTGCAAAGACATTGGGAATGACTTGCATATTCGCATAATTCTTTCATGAATCGATTTAGAAATAGTCAAAGTGCTATTAAGAAAGACAACAAGAAAAATGATCAACTTCATTAGAATTTTAGTATAAGCTGCTTGGGAACCTGAGGCAGGAAAATTACTTGAGTGCAGGAGTTTGAGCAGCCATCATAATGATATTCCATCTCAAAGAAAGAGAAATGCTCTACTCAATCTTTAAAGCAAAGCACACAAAACCTATTTTGTGCCCAACAGACAAGCTTGTGTGTGTGTGTGTGTGTGTGTGTGTGTGTGTGTGTGTTCAGGACTTAATATGATCAAAGTTGGCAAAGACTGTGGAAATGAGAAGGGGCTCCCTGTGGAGATGCAAAGAATCCCCAGTTTTTCTGGAAGTTTTAAGCTGTTTTCCAGAGTTGAACAGCCACAGATGTATGATCCTTTAATAAATAGCTTTGGTGAATCTCAGAGAAGTTTTCTGAGGAAAGGTGTCCATTGTATTGACTGTTGCAACTGCAAAAGAATGAGGCTTATGCCGTACTGGAATGGACAAACGGATACACAGATGGCATATTCCTCAACTGCATTCTATTCCTACAGATTAGTACGACTGTCTAGGGCCTATGTACCCTGGCCAAAATGTAAACTTTGCATTTCTCATTTGTTGTGAAGCCCAGAGGCAGAGCTGTTTGTTATGATGGCATCAAAAGGTTATCAAGGATCCAAGCTTCTTGATACAGAGGCGCTTGTACACTCAAAATATTGTTTTGGCTACCCTAGTCACAGTAGCTGAGATATAGGGCGAATTTACACATCTCTCAGCAGATGGATGGGCAGAGAAAATGTACATCTTACACAATGGGAGTTACTCAACTGTAAAGTCTGAAATTATGTCATTGCAGGAAAATGTACAGAACTGTAATAGAAATCATTACATTAAATAAAGTCAGACTAAGAAAGAAATAAAGTCAGCCCAGCGTGGTGGCGCATGCCTTTAGTCCCAGCACTCGGGAGGCAGAAGCAGGAGGATCTCTGTGAGTTCAAAGCCAGCCTGGTCTACAGAGTGAGTTCCAGGCCAGCCAGGGCAGTTACACAGAGAAACCCTGTCTCGAAATACTAAAAAACAAAAACAAAACCAAACCAAAAACCCTAATAAATAAAATAAAATAAAATAAAATAAAAAAAAATAAAGACAAATGTCTTATATGCAGAATCTAGACTTAAATGCATACATATGAATGTATGTAGGGCACAAAGTAAAAAGGGGGCTATGAGGGAAGAAAAGATATGAATGGAAGGGGGAACAAGAGAACAGTGTGTGTGTGATAAAAGGAATGGTGAACTATTTGTGGAAACGAAGAGTATCAGTGAGAGAGGGAGAAGGGACAGGAAAGGCAGTAGAGGTGATGAATATGAACAAAATATAACAATGTATATGAAAATGTCACAATGAGATGCATGTATTGTGCTCCAACTAAACTATTAAAAAAAAAAAAACACTCCAAACTTCTTTATGTAACATGATGCCACAGGTACATGTAACTCCTTTCCTTACGATCACAACGTGGCTGGACTGCCAGTGTGAGTTAGGTCTTCATTCTCAGCAGGGAAAGATGAAAAGGAAAGGAATGAGGAGGAACAGATGAGGCCAGAGCAGTTCTCGACAGTCTGAGCTTGCGTCTCACCAGTTAGAACTGTGCCACAGAGCTGAAGGTAGCAGTCAAAAGCCTGGGAAATATTGGCTGATTTTGCGGTGCACCCAACTGCACGGAAACCGTGCTATGTTTCTCTTGAAAGAAAAAAAAAAAGGCGGCATGGCATGTAGGAGGGAACTGATACCGTCCATTTGCTCTACAGATGTGGCAAAGAATGAACTTCACACGTAGTCAATAATGTGCGTAAATCCTGAAAGCATCACGGGATGAAAATCCAACAGAACAATGTCTGTGGTGGGATGCTTTTCATATAATTCAAACACACCAACTAAAATCTGTTAGCTATGAATGTCTATGTCTCTATTAAAAAGGCAGAAAATGTGTCTGTGAAAGCTAAATGACTTGGGAGAACAAGAGGGACAAAATTCAGAGCTGGATATAAAGGGAGTTTCAACTAGTTCTTGAATCCATTGTCAAGCAAAAATTCCAAGCTTAATTACAAGAGAAGCATTAGCACATTTCATAGAGAAGTAATGCGTGAACATAGGCCAGGTGCCCATGCGCAATGTCTCATCTGATTTCTGAATCTTTTTTGTTCCAAACTTCTTAGATGTAGAAGGGTGACCCCAGGGGCTACAATCTAATTAAATCGATGTAATCATTTTCCAAGAATGAGATCTGTCATTTAAAATCCACAGCAAATATTTGAATGAGCAAAATAATAAGAAAAATATAAATAGGGATTTGCTTTTGGCAATCTATTAAAATGTTTAATTTTGAGCAGAAATGAAATTGTTAGTTCCTTATGTTCTCCAATGCCCCCTGAACTCTCAGATTCATGTGGAGGAAATTACAAAGATGAAAAGCAAATGCCATTTGATACAAGGAGACAATTGCATATTTTTTTTAGTAATATGTGTTGTGTTGTAAACTGTTATGAAAATACATTGTTGCCTGAGGTGATAAAGTCTGTACAATTTTTTTCTAGTTCCTTAGTCAAGTTTAGAGCTCAAACTATTTACAGGCAGCAATAATGCAATGATAAGGGCCAATGTAACTAAATAAAACAGTTATTTATGCTGAGAATAACCCTTATAATTGCTATCAGTTGTTTGCACATATATTCAATCAACTTTTATTAAACACCTATTATATATGAGGGCATTGCCAGGAACTGGGGACTCAGATGTACAGTTATTGCTCTGGCATTTAAAAATCATTGGAGACATAGACATGTAAAGAAAAATATAATAAAAGGAGAAAAAATAGAATCAAAGGAAGGCACTTGATATAGGAAGATAGAAAGACTTAATTTGGCGAATGAATCCATGTAGGTCCCAGGAAGAAATGAGTGGCCCCTCCAAGCAGGATCATTTGAGATTAGCTGAGTGGCCCCTCCAAGCAGGATCATTTGAGATTAGCTGAATGGAGGTCTATTTGCAAAATGGGACTAGGAGGAGTGGAAGGAAGGGCCCACGTTCTGATTGTAAAATGAACTAATAAAAAAAATGTGGCCATAGAATGAAGGAACATCAAGGGTAGCACACATCTCTAGGGCTGAGGGAGGTCTTGTCAGCCCTAGGCTCATAATGAACAGGGGAGAAATGGCCAAACCTTCCATAGACCATCCCTGCCAAGGTGCTGGGGTGGCTGAGTTCAACTGTAAGCCATAGGCTTGACAATTTACATAGGCTGCTTTTCTTGGGAAAGAAAGTAGGATGAGAAGGGTTGGGGGAAAGACATGGAGGTTCATTTAATACCAAGAAATGTGGGCACAGCTCATTGTGGGGGATGTGAGCCTGGCCTGTACAAGAAAGATAACTGACCATGAGCCTGGTTAGTTAGCCAGTAAGCAGGGCTCTTTTATGGTCTTGCTTTAGTTTTTGTCTCCAAGTTCCTGCCTTGAGCTCCTGCTGTGGCTTGCCTCCAGGATGGACTGTAACCTGTAAATCAAATAAGCCCGTTCACTCCCCAAGTTGTTTTTGGTCAGTGTTTTATCAAAGAAAAGGAACAGAAAAACTGGGACAAATGGATACTGTATTATACATTGTGTGTCTTTCTTTTTGTTCTACCCTCTGTATTTTGTCTCTGTCTCTCCATTTCTCTTGTTGGGGGAAAATGTATCCAGAATTTTACACTTTGTGTGCAATTTTGTATGTGTGAGGAGGCATGCTTGGTAAGCAGTTTACTACTGAGCTGCATCACCAGCTTCTGTGTGGGAATTTGATGTGTACGTGTGTATATAAACTCAAATGTCTATGTATGACTTAAAACCCTTTAATTTACAATTAATTTATATATATAAATTATACAAATTTTCTCTCTCTCTCACATACACACACACAGACACATATACACACAGATACACACAGACGCACACATACACACATACGCACACAGTCACACACACAGACACACACAGACACACACACACACACACACACCACACAGCACTCAAGCCACTGCAGTTGTTTGGATGTTGGCAGATGGCAGACAACTTGTGGGAATGGGTTTTTTTCCTCCCATCATTCTGTATCCTGGGGTTCAAACTCAGGCCCTCACGACGTGGCAGAAGTTAGGTTGTCAGGACTGGCAGCAAGTGCCTTACATGCTAAGTCTTGGACCTTTTTAAAAAAATTATTAAACCAGATATAGACTATAGCTTTTGTTTTCCAAATCATCTTTTCAAATTTCTCATAGACAATGCATAGGATTACAGAAACGTTTATGCTTCAAAGTTCTGCTAAATCAGAAAACTATGATGCAACAAAAGGTGAGTGCTACTAAACCATTAAGTCACATGCTCTTCTGGTGGCTCTATTAGCTGTCATTAACTTCAGTGAAATGACATGGTGATGAACTTGGGAAGAATGCCAAGGTAACACTTGTAATGTTGAATGACATCTGTGGCTTCCAACAGGGACAAAATGATAACTGAAAAAAAATTAAAATTCACTTAGAGGTCAGTAAAAATCAAGGTCTGTGTGGTTTTTTTCAGTCTGGAGCTATCAAAGTTCTGTCAATTGACCCCATTAAGAATCCAAGTTTTCAGCCAGGTGTGGTGGCACACGTCTTTAATCCCAGCACTCAGGAGGCAGAGGCAGGCAGATCTCTGTGAGTTCAAGGCCAGCCTGGTCTACAAAGTGAGTCCAGGACAGCCAGGGTTACACAGAGAAACCCTGTCTTGAAAAACCAAAAAAAAAAAAAAATGAATCCAAGCTTTAAAGTTGGTTTTTGGCATATACATATAGGTATACAAATTTCTTTATTTATTTGAAACAGAGTCTCACAGTACAACCCTGAGTGACCTCAAACTTTCAGAGATTGTCATCTCTCTAGTGCTGAGATTAAAGATGAGTGCCACCACACCCAACATCTATAAATAAATAATCAATATATATGCGTTACAATATGGCTATATAATCCCCCTTCCTCTTTGTTCCCTTTAAATCCTCCTATATACTCTTCAGATTCATGGACTCTTTTTCATTAAATGTTGTTATACACATATATGTATATGCATATACATATTTATAAATGCATAAATACAACCTGCTCAGTCTGTATACTGTTACTTGTATGTTTGTTTTCAAGGCTGGCCATCTGGTATTGTATAACTAATTGTATGCTTGCCTCTGGAGAAAACTACTTCTGCTCTCAACATTCCTTAGTTGCCTGTAGTTTTTAGTGCAGGGTTAAGGCCTCCACTGTCCCTGGCCTCCATCCATGTTAGCATGTCTATTGTTGCCCTTGTTCAGCCCATGTGTAGACAGTTATGTTGAGGAAACTTTGTGGGTGTAGCTGCTGTTTCTAGGAGACACAATCTCACAGTAAACTCCCTGATCCCCTGGCTCTTATAATATTTCTGCCCCCTCTTTTGTAATGACTTTTGAGCTTTAAGTGTGGGACTTGTATCAATATATATTTTTAAGTCATTGAAGTGAATTCTACCACCATTAAACCCACCAACATGGCATGGATACCAAACATTGGATTTACATAGTAAAAGGAAATTTTAAAACATTTAAAAGCTGTGTATAAAATGTAATAATCCTCAAATGACTATTCACAAAATATTAGAATGCAGTAGTTGAGGATTTCATCTATTTTGTGGGGACAACTCATAGCACTCAGTGATATTCATAAGATAAATATCGGATTTAACATAATAGAACCCTATGGCTGCTGAATTGCTACAGTGAAAAAAAATGTAGCCTCTTTTTTTTTTTTTTTATTACAGAGCTTTTGCCAATTACAGTGACTATTAATTCCTACAATTGGAGGCAAGTCATGCCTTACTTCAGGGAACAGGCCGCAGAAACATTACCTTCTATTAAATGTCACTACAGGTGTATTATTTCTAACAGTTCTTTGTTGAAACAAAATATAAATAAAGACAAATTCCTACTGAATTGGCAGGGGTTCTCTGAGATCTGAATTGGCTCATGTGGCTGATGGAACCTAACAGTTCTAAAGTCCACATGTCCAGTGGGAGAGGGGTCTGGCAGGATGGACATCCAGGGAAGAGCCAGGCTTGCTTCTTTGGGGTTCTCTACAGGTTCTGTGTTGGCTTGGCTGTCTTTCTACTTCCAAGTTATTTTTGAGTTCCCATGCCTTTGAAGGTACTGCAATGGTGATATGGAGGTATAAAAACATGACTGGCTACACAGATGCCATTTTACACTGGAAAGTTCCTTTTTCTTGTAGGATTCTCCTTAAAGAAGTCTGCATAGAGGTACGGTAAGTGGCACTTACATGTTGGTGACAACCAACAGCTCTCGAATTAGACTTAAGGCCCAATCAACAGGAAGTAAATCATGCCTATTACGGTAAAATAGGTAGTATCCTGGGCCTAGTGAGGTCATAGACCTTAGAAAAGAATCTACTGCCTTCACTCTGATAGACCAGCATAATTCCTCAATACCTGGGAATGTAGATCAGTTGAAGAACACTTACCTAGCAAACAATATCCAAAGCCCTTAAAAAAAAAACCCCAAACAAAACAACAAAACCCAAACCAACCAACCAAACTGTGAGAGAAATGCAATCACTATCATTTTTGTTTTCACTCCAACTTTTGAATTTATCAGTTGTTATTTATTTTCTCTTAGAAACTCTTTTTTTTTTGGCAGAAAGTATAATGTAGCAGAGACATGTGTGTGCTGATGAGAGGTAAGGGGTGGGGAGGGAGATGAGATCTAAACTGGAGAAATGCAAGGTAACACATTTTTTGAGGCATCACATTCAATAAAAACACATCATTAGATATCTGGAGTTATTTGTCTCAAATATGATGCCCAAAGTTCTTCTTTTTTTAAAAATTTATTTATTTATTGCTTCAGGTTACATCTCCATAATAGTGTCCTCTTTCCACACTTCCCCGTCTCGCCCTACCACCCTCTACCCCCTAACCCTTCCATCCCACTCCTCTGGAGTGGAGTGTCCCTATGTAACAGTCCCCCGACCGAGTTCAGCAGTCATATGAGGGTCAAGAGCCTCCTCATACACTGGAGGCCTACAAGGAAGAACCACCAGGGAAAAGTGTCTCAATGACAGGGAGAGAAAACAAACAAACAAAAACAAAAACAAAAAAAGTCTATCTCCATGTTCCCCCGGTGCATTAGTTGTAGTATAGATATCCTGTACTATATAGCTAAAATCTGACTATAAGTAAATAGATGCCATGTGCATCCTTCTGAGTTTGGGTTAGCTCACTCAGGATGAGCTTTTCTAGTTCCATCGATTTGGCTGCAAATTGCATAATTTCCTTGTTTCTGATAGCTGACTAGTATTCCATTGTGTAGATGTACCATAGTTTTTAAATCCATTCTTCAGTTGAGGGACATCTGGGTTTTTTCCAGTTTCTAGCTATTACAAATAAGGCTGCTATGAACATAGATGAGGAAACTTCCTTGTGATTTGGTGAGGAGTCATTTGGATGTATACCCAGAAGTGGTATGGCTGGGTCCCGAGGCAGAGCTATTCCAAGTTTTCTAAGATATTGCCAGACTGACCTCCATAGTGGTTGCACAAGCCTGCACTCCCACCAGCAATGGAGGAGGGTTCCCCTTTCTCCAGACCCATGACAGCATGTGCTGTCATTTGAGCTTTTGATATTAGCCATTCTGACAGGTGTGAGATGGAATCTCAGAGTTGTTTTGAGTTGCATTTCTCTGATGATTAAGGATGCTGAGCATTTCTTCAAGTGTCTCTCTGCCATTAGGGATTCCTCCTTTGTGAATTCTCTGTTTAGCTCTTTTCCCCATTTTTTTCCTTTATTTTTTATTTCTTCAAGTTACATCTCAATCATAGCCCCCTCCCTATTGCCCCCTCCAGTCCCACCCTCCCACCCCCAACCCCCCATCCTCTTCCCTTTTTTTTTAAGTTTAAGGTATATCTTATTTCCCCCTACAGTTTCCCCTTTCAGTCCAACAAATGGCTCTTTTTCTTATAATAATAAATACAATACAAAACAACAGAGGTAATTAGGCCACTGTTATGAGGGTTATATGGCTTAGCGTACATTCCCAATGTCCAGTCTATATGTATTTGGCACCTGACTTTAACATTCTACTATCTGACCATCTCCATGAGTTTAAAGTTCTATATCTAACTCAACATTCATAC
>CAJQZJ010032284.1:7699792-7721313 GCA_907164525.1 Lophiomys imhausi
TTGAAGTTCTTGTTGTACAGGTCCTTTACTTGCTTGGTTAGAGTTACCCCCAGGTATTTTATGTTGTTTGTAGCTATTGTGAAGGGGGTTGTTTCCCTTATTTCTTTCTCAGCCCATTTGTTTGCTGTATAGAGAAGGGCTTCTGATTTTTTTGAATTAATTTTGTATCCAGCCACTTTGCAGAAGGTGTTTATCAGCTGTAAGAGTTCTCTGGTGGAATTTTTGGGGTCACTTATGTATAGTATCATATCATCTGCAAATAGGGATAATTTGACTTCTTTGTTTCCAATGTTTATCCCCTTGATCTCCTTTAGTTGTCTTATTGCTCTAGCAAGAACTTCAAGTACTATATTGAAAGATATGGTGAAAGTGGACATCCTTGCCTTGTCCCTGAGTTTAGAGGAATTGCTTCAAATTTCTCTCCATTTAATTTGATGTTGGCCACTGGCCTGCTGTATATTGCCTTTATTATTTCTAGGTATGGTCCTTGTATGCCCGTTCTCTCCAGAACTTTTAGCATGAATGGGTGTTGGATTTTGTCAAATGCTTTTTCTGCATCTAGTGAGATTATCATGTGGTTTTTTCTTTCATCTTGTTTATATGGTGAATGATGTTGATAGACTTTCGTATGTTGAACCATCCCTGCATTCCTGGGATAAAGCCTACTTGATCATGGTGTATGATACTTTTGATGTGTTCTTGAATTCGGTTTGCTAGTATTTTATTAAGTATTTTTGCATCTATGTTCATGAGGGAGATTGGTCTGAAGTTCTCTTTCTTTGTTGGGTCTTTGTGTGGTTTAGGAATCAAGGTGACTGTGGCCTCATAGAATGAGTTTGGCAATGTTTTTTCAGATTCTATTTTGTGAAAGAGTTTGAAAAGTATTGGTGTTAGCTCCTCTTTGAAGGTCCGATAGAATTCCGTGCTAAAGCCATATGGCCCTGGGCTTTTATTTGTTGGGAGATTTTTAATGACTGTTTCTATTTCCTTGGGGGTTATAGGGCTGTTTAATCTGTTTATCTGATCTTGATTTAGCTTTGGTAGGTGGAATCTATCAAGAAAATTGTCCATTTCACTTAAGTTTTCAAATTTGGTGGAGTATGAATTTTTAAAGTAGGATCCAAATATTCTCTGGATTTCCTCAATGTCTATTGTTATTTCTCCCTTTTCATTTCTGATTTTGTTGATTTGTGTTTTCTCCCTCTGTCTTTTAGTTAATTTGGCTAAGGGTCTGTCTATTTTGTTGATTTTCTCGAAGAACCAACTCTTGGTTTCATTGATTCTTTGTATAGTTCTTTTTGTTTCTAAGTTGTTGATTCCTGCCCTAAGTTTGATGATCTCCTGCCCTCTGCTCCTCTTGGGAGTGTTTGCTTCTTTTTTTTCCAATTCACCCAGTTTAGCTGTTAATTCGCTAATATGAGCTGTCACTATTTTCTTTTTGAAGGCACTTAGTGCTATGAACTTTCCTAGTAGCACAGCTTTCATTGTGTTCCATCAGTTTGGGTATGTTGTGTCTTCATTTTCATTGGATTTTAAGGAGTCTTTGATTTCCTTCTTTATTTCTTCCCTGACCCAGTGGTCCTCTAGTAAAGAGTTGTTCAATTTCCATGTGAGTGTAGACTTTCTGTTGATTCTTTTGCTATTGAAATCCAGCTTTATTCCATGGTGGTCTGATAAGATACAAGGGGTTATTTCAATTTTCTTGTATCTGTTGAGGCTATCTTTGTGACCAACTATATGGTCGATTTTGTAGAAGGTTCCGTGAGGTGCTGAGAAGAAGGTGTATTCTTTTGTGTTTTTGGGTGAAACGTTCTGTAGATATCTGTTAGGTACATTTGTGTCATGAGCTCTGTTAGACTCATTATTTCTCTGTTCGTCTTCTGTCTTGATTATCTGTCCATCGTTGTGAGTGGGGTGTTGAAGTCTCCCACTATTAAAGTGTTTGGATCGATGTGCGATTTAAGTTTTAGAAGCGTTTCTTTTATAAATGTAGGTGCCTTTGTATTTGGGGCATAGATGTTCAATATTGAGATGTTCTCTTGGTGGATATTTCCTTTAACGAGTATGTAATGCCCTTCTCTGTCTTTTTTTGTTAACTTCAATTGGAAGTCTATTTTGTTTGATATTAGGGTGGCTACTCCAGCTTGTTTCCTGGGTCCATTTGCTTGGAAAACCTTTTCCCAGACCTTTACTCTGACATAGTGTTTATCTTCAATAGTGAGATGTGTTCTTGTATACAGCAAAAAGATGGGTCTTGTTTACGGATCCAGTCTGTAAGTCTGTGTCTTTGTATTGGCGAGTTGAGTCCATTGATGTTGATGGATATTAGTGACCAGGGGTTGTTATTTCCCATTATTTTGGTATAGCTGGTTGTTTTGTGTTTCTTTTTGTTTAGTTGCTGTGGAGGTTTCTATTTCCTCTGTTTTCTTGGGTGTAGTTATCTTCTCTGGGTTGGAATTTTCCTTCTAGGATCTTCTGTAGGGCTGGGTTTGTGGGGAGATATTGTTTGAATTTGATTTTGTCATGGAATATCTTGTTTTCTCCATCTATGTTGATAGAGAGTTTTGCTGGGTATAGTAGTCTGGCTGGGCACCTATGTTCTCTCAGGGCTTGTAGGACATCTGTCTAGGCCCTTCTAGCTTTTAGAGTTTCTTAGGAGAAGTCAGGTGTGATTCTGATGGGTCTGCCATTGTATGTGACTTGGCCTTTTTCTCTTACAGCTTTTAATATCCTTTCTTTGTTCTCTACATTTGGAGTTTCTATTATTATGTGGTGAGAGGAATTTCTTTTCTGATCTAATGTGTTTGGTGTTCTGCAAGCCTCTTGGAATTTTACTGGCATCTCTTTCTTTAGGTTTGAGAAGTTTTCTTCTATGATTTTGTTGAAGATATTTCCTGGACCATGGAGTTGGGAGTCTTCTCTTTCCTCTATGCCTATAATTCTTAGGTTCCGTCTTTTCATTGAGTCTTTGATTTCTTGGATGTTGTGGGTGAGAGATTTTTTAGCTTTCTCATTTTCTTTGGATGTTGTACTGATTTCTTCCATCGAATCTTCCATGCCTGAGATCCTGTCTTCCATCTCTTGCATCCTATTTTTGATACATCCGTAGTTCCTGTTCTCTTCCCTTGATTCTCCATTTCCTCTTTTAACTCTGACTGTGTTTTCTTTATTGTTTCCATTTCTATTTTCATGTCTTGAATGTTATTGTTCGTTTTGTACATTTCCTTCTCCAGTTTGCTTGTTTTTGCCTGGAAATCTTTCATTGCTCTGTCCTTTTCTTGTTCAAGCTCAGTCACCTTGGCTTGGAGCTCTTTAATGGTGATATTCATTGTTTTGACTTGTAAAATTGTGGCTTCCTTGAATTCCTTCATAGATTTAAGTTCTTCTTGAAAGGACTCTATCAGTTTCCATAATGTAGAATTGTCATTGTTTTCATGTGTTTCAGCTGTGATGAGGTGGTTCGGGCTGGATGGAATAGCGTTGCTCTCTTTTGTTGGAGTCATTTTGTTCTTTTTTTTTTTGGTCTGGGGCCTCTGGCCATGTGGAATTTTTTAGCTGTGTTCTGGACTTGGGTCCAAAGGGGGCGCTTTGGTGTAAGAGTAGCGTTGCCTTACTCAACCCTTATAAGGTGAGTCATTCAGCCCCGCCTCCTAGGTGGAGACCTAACTAATCCAGGTGGTGGAGCTGTGTACAAGTAAGCTCTGGTTCCCCGCCAGAAGGGCCAGTACTAGTACAAAAGTCCGATATACGACAGTTTCAAATATCTCGCAGTTTGCTCAGGGTTGGTTCGTGTGGTGGGCAAATCTGCCCTTCACCCCCAATAGCCTTGCCAGTCCTGCGGCTTGAAACTGGCCAGTGACGGTCACAGCAATGGGTTTTGATCTGCAGTCTGAAGGCACTTTGCAGCCGAGCTGTGCTCACTTCCAAGGGTCACAACCTTTCGCAAGATAGCTGGATCATCTGTGCGAGACCTGGGGTGCCCAGCAGGGTGGGGATTATCTTTGCGTGGGATCTGAATCTGCCTGCTGGGTATTAGATTGGAACTTACCTGGCGTGTCTCTCCTGGTGGGGGATGGGGGGATCCCGGGTCCAGCGGCTTCCTTGTGTGTCCAAGAGTGGGAAGGAGCGTCCTGCCTAGGGACCCTCAGTGGTCCCTGGGTGGTTGGGTGAGATTTAGAAGGGGTCGAGCCATTTGTATAGCATCCTGTAACACTCGCTGCCCTGTGACTGTTAACCCCAAAATCAAAATATGTCTGCGTAGGCCGCCACCATCTTGGATCCCCTTCCCCATTTTTTGATTGGATTATTTGGTTTCTTGGCATTTAATTTCTTGAGTTCTTTGTAAATTTTGGATATTAGCCCTTTGTCAAATGTGAGGTTGGTGAAGATTTTTTCCCAACCTGTAGGCTGCCGTTTTGTTCGAATGACAGTGTCTTTTGCCTTACAGAAGCTTTTCAGTTTCATGAGGTCCCATTTATTGATTGGTGGTCTTAGGTCCTGAGCTGTTGGTGTTCTGTTCAGGAAGTTGTCACCTGTGCCAATGGTTTGGAGAGTTTTTCCCACTTCCTCTTCTAGTAGATTTAGTGTGACCAGGCTTATGTTAAGGTCTTTGATCCACTTGGACTTAAGTTTTGTACAAGGTGATAAGTATGGGTCTAATTTCATTCTTTTACAAGTGGACATCCAGTTGGACCAGCACCATTTGTTGAAGATGCTGTCCTTTTTCCATTGTGCGGTTTTGGCTTCTTTGTCAAAAATTAGGTGACCATAGGTATATGGGTTCATTTCTGGGTCTTCAATTCGATTTCATTGATCCACTGGTCTGTTTCTATACCAGTACCATGCTGTTTTTATGCTATTGCTCTGTAGTACAGCTTGAAATCTGGAATGGTGATACCTCCAGATGTTTTTTTATTGTACAGGATTGATTTAGCTATTCTGGGTTTTTTGTTGTTCCATACAAAATCGAGAATAGCTTTTGCAGGTCTATAAAGAATTGTGTTGATATTTAATAGGAATTGCATTGAATCTGTATATTGCTGTTGGTAGGATGGCCATTTTTATTATGTTGATCTTACCTATACATGATCATGGGAGATTTTTCCATCTTCTGATGGCCTCTTCAATTTCATTCTTCAAGGGCTTGAAGTTCTTGTTGTACAGGTCCTTTACTTGCTTGATTAGGGTTAACCCCAGTTATTTTATATTGCTTATGGCTATGTGAAGGGAGTTGCTTCCCTGATTTCTTTCTCAGCCCATTTATTTGTTGTATAAAGAAGCGCTTCTGATTTTTTTGAATTAATTTTGTATCCAGCCACCTTGATGAAGGTGTTTATCAGCTGTAAGAGTTCTCTGGTGGAATTTTTGGGGTCACTAGTGTATACTAACATATCGTCTGCAAATAGGGATTATTTGACTTCTTCGTTTCCAATTTGTATCCCCTTGATCTCTTTTAGTTCTCTTATTTCTCCAGCAAGAACTTCAAGTACTATATTGAAGAGATATGGTGAAAGTGGACATCCTTGCCTTGTCCCTGAGTTTAGAGGAATTGCTTCAGTTTTCTCTCCATTTACTTTGATGTTGGCTACTAGCTTTCTGTATATTGCCTTTATTATTTCCAGATATGATCCTTGTATGCCCATTCTTTCCAAAACTGTTAGCATGAAGGGGTGTTGGATTTTGCCAAATGCTTTTTCTGCATCTAGTGAGATAATCATGTGGTTTTTTCTTTCATCTTGTTTATGTGGTGAATTACATTGATGGATTTTCATATGTTGAACCATTCCTGCATTCCTGGGATGAAGCCTTCTTGATCATGGTGTATGATACTTTTGATGTGTTCTTGGATTTGCTTTGGTAGTATTTTTGCATCTATGTTCATGAGGGAGATTGGTCTGAAGTTCTCTTTCTTTGTTGGGTCTTTGTGTGGTTTAGGAATTGGGGTAACTGTGGCCTCATAGAATGAGTTTGGCAGTGTCCTTTCTGATTCTATTTTTTGAAAAAGTTTGAAGAGTATTGGTATTAGATCTTCTTTGAAGGTCTGGTAGAATTCTGTGCTGAAACCATCTGGCCCTGGGCTTTTTTTGGTTTGGAGATTTTTAATGACTGTTTCTATTTCCCTAGGGGCTATAGGGATGTTTAATCTGTTAACCTGATCTTGATTTAGCTTCGGTAGGTGGAATCTATCAAGAAAATTGTCCATTTCACTTAAGTTTTCATATTTGGTGTAGCATAGATTTTTAAAGTAGGACCCAAATATTGTCTGGATTTCCTCAACGTCTGTTGTTATTTCTCCCTTTCCATTCTGATTTTGTTGATTTGGGTTTTTTTTTTAAGATTTATTTTATTTATTTTATGCGTATGTGTGCTCTATCTGCATGTACACCTGCATTCCAGAAGAGGGCACCAGATCACATTGTGGATGGTTGTAAGCCACCATGTGGTTGCTGGGAATTGAACTCAGGACCTTTGGAAGAGCACTAGGCAGTGCTCTTAACCGCTGAGCCATCTCTCCAGCCCCGTTGATTTGTTTTTTTTTCCCCCTCTGTCTTTTAGTTAATTTGGCTAAGGGTCTGTCTATTTTGTTGATTTTCTCGAAGAACCAACTCTCGGTTTCATGGATTCTTTGTGTAGTTCTTTTTGTTTCTAAGTTGTTGATTTCAGCCCTAAGTTTGATGATTTCCTGCCTTCTGCTCCTCTTGGGAATGTTTGCTTATTTTTTTCCCCAATTCATCCAGTTTGGATGTTAATTCACTAATATGTACTGTCACTATTTTCTTTTTGAAGGCACTTAGTGCTATGAACTTTCCTCGTAGCACAGCTTTCATTGTGTCCCATAGGTTTGGGTATGTTGTGCCTTCATTTTCGTTGGATTTTAAGAAGTCTTTGATTTTCTTCTTTATTTCTTCCCTGACCCAGTAGTCATCCAGTAAAGAGTTGTTCAATTTCCATGTGTGTGTAGGCTTTCTGTTGATTCTGTTGCCATTGAAGTCCAGCTTTATTCCATGATGGTCTGATAAGATACAAGGGGTTATTTCAATTTTCTTGTATCTGTTGAGGCTGTCTTTCTGACCAACTATATGGTCGATTTTGGAGAAGGTTCCATGAGGTGCTGAGAAGAAGGTGTATTCTTTTGTGTTTGGGTAAAATGTTCTGTAGATATCTGTTAGGTCCATTTGGTTCAAGAGCCCTTTTAGACTCATTATTTCTCTGTTTGGTTTCTGTCTTGATGATCTGTCCATTGTTGTGAGTGGGGTGTTGAATTCTCCCACTACTAATGTGTGGGGATTGATGTGTGATTTATGTTTTAGGAGAGTTTCTTTTACAAATGTAGGTGCCTTTGTATTTGGGGCGTAGATTTTCAATATTGAGATGTCCTCTTGATGAATATTTCCTTTAATGAGTATTTAATGCCCTTCTCTGTTTTTTTTTATTGATCAGTTGGAAGTCTATTTTGTTTGATATTAGGATGGCTACTCCAGCTTGCTTCCGGGGTCCTTTTTCTTGGAAAACCTTTTTCCAGCCCTTTACTCTGAGAAAATGTTTATCTTTGTTAGTAAGATGTGTTTCTTGTAAGCAGCAAAATAATGGGTCTTGTTTACAGATCCAATCTTTAAGCCTGTGTCTCTTTATTGGGGAGTTGAGTCCATTGATGTTTATGGATATTAGTGACCAGAGTTTGTTATTTCCCATTATTTTGGTATACGTGGTGGTCCTGTGTTTCTTTTGGTTTAGTTGCTGTGGAGTTTTCTGTTTCCTCTGTTTTCTTGGGTGTGGTTATCTTCTCTGGGTTGGAATTTTCCTTTTAGGATCTTCTGTAGGGCTGGAGTTGTGGGTAGATATTGTTTAAACTTGATTTTGTCATGGAATATCTTGTTTTCTCCATCTATGTTGATAGAGAGTTTTACTGGGTATAGTAGTCTGGCCGGGCACCTATGTTCTCTCAGGGCTTGTAGGACATCTGTCCAGGCCCTTCTAGCTTTTAGAGTTTCTGAGGAGAAGTCAGGTGTGATTCTGATGGGTCTGCCATTATATGTTACTTGACCTTTTTCTCTTATGGGTTTTAATATCCTTTCTTTGTTCTGTACATTTGGAGTTTCAATTATTTTTCTTTTCTGATCTAATCTGTTTGGTGTTCTGTAAGCCTCTTGGAATTTTATTGGCATCTCTTTCTTTAGGTTTGGGAAGTTTTCTTCCATGATTTTTTTGAAGATGTTTCCTGGACCTTGGAGTCGGGGTCTTCTCTTTCCTCTATGCCTATGATTCTTAGGTTCTGTCTTTTCACTGAGTCCTTGATTTCTTGGATGTTGTGGGTGAGAGATTTTTTAGCCTTCTCATTTTCTTTGGATGGTGTACTGATTTCTTCCATTGAATCTTCCATGCCTGAGATTCTGTCTTCCTTCTCTTGAATCCTATTTTTGATACTCATGTCTGTAGTTCCTGTTCTCTTCCCTTGATTCTCCATTTCCACTCTTAACTCTGACTGTGTTTTCTTTATTGCTTCCATTTCCAGTTTCATGTCTTGAAAGATTTTATTCATTTTGTATATTTCCTGATCCTATTTGATTGTCTTTGCCTGGAAATCTTTCATATATTTTAAATCTTTCATTGCCTTGTCTCTTTCTGGTTCAAGTTGAGCCACTTTGGCTTGGAGCTCTCTAATTGTATTATCCATTGCTTTTGCTTGTAAAATTGTGGAGTCTTTGAATTCCTTCATAGATTTAAATTCTTCTTGAAAGGACTCTATCATTTTCTAGACTGTAGAATTGTCATTGTTTTCATGTGTTTCAGCTGTGGTGAAGTGGTCAGTGCATGCTGCACTGTCATCTTTGCATTTTGTTGGGGTCATAATTCCCTGGCTTTTGTTGATTCTGCTTTTTTGCTGTCCTTTTGCCATTTGGTTGTTCTTAGCTGTTTGTTCCTGTTGCCTTCTGGACTTGGAGGGGGCGCTTTGGTGTAGTAGTTGTATTGCTGGGTGATCAGTCACTTTCCACTGGCTGGATGGGGCCTTGTGTGGAGGTTCTCAGTGTGTCTCTGAGTGCTTATCCCTTCCTGTTTTGTCCCAGTTGGGACTCAGGTGATGGAATGTGTTCCTTTAGGTTCCTGAGATCCAACTGGACTTCATATAGATGACAGTGCAGGCTCGTAGCCGCAGGCTGTTGGGTGGGGTTTTAGCTCCCCTGCAGCTTATGAGTCAGACCGTGTTTGTGGTCCTCCCCGGTTGCTCACAGGGGGTTCTCAGGGTCAATATGCATCTAATAGCCAGAAGCACTGTGAGCTGGTGCAGCCTATTCCCAGGCAATGAGGAATGGCCCAGGATTGTTTCACTGCTCACAAGTCAGAGCTCTCTATGTTGCACACTGAATGTTCAGCCTGCAGAGGCTCTGCTGGTATGGTCCTGTGTGTCCAGGCACAGATTCTGTGGACACTGGAGGTCCCAAGTTTTGGGGTTGAGGCCCCTGCTGGAGTCTTGAAAGGACCCGACTCCACTCCCTTAAGGTGAGTCACTCAGCAGTGTCCCCCTGAGTCGAAACCTCACTGATCCAGGGGTGAAACTATATAAACTTAAGCTCTAGTTTCTCCCTGGAAGGGCCAGCACTAGCAAAAGAGTCTAAAATAACCCTACAATTTGCCCAGGGCTTGGACCCTGTGGAGGACAGATCCGCCTTCCAATCTGGCCACCCTTTCTGCCATTCTCGCAACTCCACTTATGTGTATATGGAGCTGGCTTTGGATACTGGCAATTGGGGCCACCATCTTCCAAGTTCTGGTACACAGCAGTTGAGCTGCCGTGTAACCTGCTGCCAGAAGAGTATCCTGCTGCTCAGTTCAGCTGCAGCGTTTTTTCCCAATGACTGTAAATCCAATAGAGGGGCCTGTATGTATGTCCAACACCCCTTTGGGGAAGCACAAATATGCTTGAGCTTTCCAAAGTGCAGCTGTGGACCTGCTGGCCGCTGGGCTGACCTGTTGTGGAACCATCAACCGATGCGCGTACCGCTGCTGTGGCGCTCTGCTAAGAGTGTATGGCACTCCCATTTGTCCACAACCTTTCACTAAATAGCTGGATCGCCTGTATGGGATCGGGGGCCCAGTAGGCTGGTGAGTAACCCTGTGTGGGGTTCGAATCTGCCTGCTGGGTATTACAGTGGATCTTACACTGTGTCTCTCCTGGTGGGGGTTCCTGATTCCTGGATTCAGCGGCTTTTGCAAGTGTCCAAGAGAGAGGAGGAGAGTCCTGTCCAGGGACTTTTAATGGTCCCCAGGTAGATGGGTGAAATCCAGGGGGATCGGGTCACTCAGATTATTACACAGCTTCTTATAACTCTGTGGCTTTATGGCTGTTTTCCCTAAGTTCAGAATGTGTCCACTCGGGCTGCTGCCATCTTGGATTCCCTGCCCAAAGTTCTTAAGAAAATAATCTTACAACATCAAAATGAAAATTTAATAATTTGTATAAGGATGGTCAAGAATAATTTAAACAGTTCAAATTATGTTTAGCGGCAGTTAATAAAGATGTTTTCATTTGCTTTATTACAGTTCAAGGAAAAAACCCTATTTCTTTCTAGATAGCTTCTGTTAAGACTTAGATCCAAAGAAAGAGAAGAAAACACACTGAACAGAGAAGAAACAGCCATGCAAAAACAACAGTGTGTTTTTCTCTGTGACTAAATATGTTGAGTAAACAGGTTATGTGTCAGTGACATACTCTGGGAAGTCAAATGGAGTGGATCTAAATGTGTGGATGTGTTGCAGGGACTTCTGAGTTCT
Organism: Lophiomys imhausi; assembly: GCA_907164525.1. Classification (NCBI taxonomy): domain Eukaryota; kingdom Metazoa; phylum Chordata; class Mammalia; order Rodentia; family Muridae; genus Lophiomys; species Lophiomys imhausi. Next base: position 7,710,563 of record CAJQZJ010032284.1, read on the forward strand.
TGTCTATATTTCTTATCAAAATTTAGAGACAAGATATGTATGGGAACTCAGGATGGAAATTTCCCCACTGACTGAGAATAATACCTTAGGTCAATGAGAAAACATGGCTGGGATTTTGCTGCTGGGATTTCATAATTTTCATGTATGTCATGTAGAATTAATAAAGCTATCATAATGTTAGTGACTGTTATGTGAAACTTTGGTGCTAGCTACTGGAATTAAGTGCTTAGTATGCATTCTCTCGCTCAGCCTTTGCAGCGATTCTATGAAATAGATATTATTACGGTTTCTTCTTGACAAGAGAGGACACCGAGACAGAAAGCTCAGAAAAGGTTATCCCATGTAAAACAACTAGTGAAGCAACAGATTCCAGCCTAGAGCACCTGCTTCTGGGCTTCATATCCCTCCTTTAGTTGCTCTACTAGTTGGTATTCTCAAAGTGTGTATGTGTATTGAATTTTTATCGACCCTTAATTTGTCCTCTTACCCATAGTGATGTATTTGCTTTTAGAGTTGCCCATAAACATTAATGACAAACCTTTCCATAATCATGAATTATCTGTGCTAACCAAGTGACAGAAAGCACAGCTTTCCTTTTCCTCCTCCCAGAAACTGACGTCCACAGGTGAGTTGGAGAAGCTGCAACTATCTGAAAGGAAACTCAAGACATTTCACTCTGAGTTTTCAAGCTGTTTATCCAAAGTTCCTTCCACACACCAGCAATAAGAAACTAGACTTTATGAGGGTAGAAACATGACTTGTTCCTTTTTCCCACTTTCTATACTACTGGTGCAGTATAGAGAGTGTCTGTACCATGGATATAGAATAGGCCAAAGCCTAACCAGGCATTTTGTTTTGAGTGAATGAGCAAATCTTCTAACTAATATCATCCCTATATCTTGGACACCTGTCCCTTTAAAAGCAGCGAATGACTCCTCTCTGACTTTGATGTCTTAAAGGCTCTGGATTTAGAGGACAATGGCATAGAGCCTGGGGTAAGTGTGGCCTGGGTTTCCAGTACTTCCAGCAAGGTGCTGTCACACTCCTTCCTTTAAGACTCCTTCCTTTGATCCCAGAGCTATGGAGGCAGAGGCTGGTGGATCTGCATGAGTTCAAGGCCACCTTTGTCCACATAGAGAGTTTCAGGCCAGCCAGGGTTACACAGTGAGACTCTGTCTCAAAAAACTGAATAAAATGCATGAGAAAGGAGTCTAGGATTTGGAATAAGTCCCTAGGTGAAATGAAGGGAGGATTACCCTTTAAAAAACAGTGATTAATTTCTCTGAAGATGGCATCTGTGTGTGCCACTTTTGTTCTCCTTTAGAAACACAAACCACTCGTCAGAGGGATGGTTTTCATAAATATTTTTAATGAAAACATATACAATAAAAACATTTTCAGGAAAATTTTTTTGAAATCATACCAAGTCTTAATGTTAATTCAAGAGTTTCAATCTTTATTAATATGAAATTGCAAATATAATATGCTTTAAAAATACACTTTCATTATGTAGTTAACACTGATCTTGGATTTGTGATCCTCCTGGCTCTGCCTCTCATGGTAGGATTATAGATATGCAGCAAGATTCCCAGACAAGTTGTGTACTTTTTAATCTTTGTTAATCAAGAAAATTTTCACATTCTGTTTTCAAGATCTCCCTAGTATTGTTAAATGTACAACTGCACAGTAGAGGATGTTTCTGAAAAGCTTCTGGTTCATAGCCCCGCACTGACCATTTCAGACAGGCCAAATGAGTCTTGGAAAGCTGAATGCCTGGTTTTCATCAATATCAAACTTTTCTTTTATAAAACGATTCAGAGAACAGTAAAGGCAAATGTGGCCACCCTTCACAGTGACAGTGGCTTTACTGTTGATCTCAAATACACTGGAGAACTCTTCTTGGGTGTATTGATAGCTAACCTTCCATTTTCCCCTAATTATTCTTCCGTTGCACATTTTCATCTGTTTATTCTTTCTTCACAGGTCACCTTCTGAGTGACTCCTTCCCAGTTTACAATATAAACTACTTTGTTCAACTAGACAATCTTTACTCTTCTATGCCTATTTTCCTTCCTGCTGTTTATCATCACTTAACACTGTGTGCTTCACACATTGTCTCCCTGTCTGTGTTACTTCACTGGGATGTCTGTTACACAAGGGCATAACCTGCTCACGTGTCCTTCACGTGTGTCTTAGTGCTTGATGCTTAGTAGGTGCACAAGACTTCATTTGCTGAGTGCCTGCATGCTGATGGCACACACACTATTTTACTTTTATTAGAAATAGGTATTTTGAAAACATGCTTTATCATCATCATCGTCATCATTGTTATTAATTTGCCTGGCTTCTAAAAGCATGCTTCACATCAGGGCTTCTTGTATGTTTTCTGTTTGTGACCGCTATTCACCAAAGAAAAATTTGCACAACAAACCCTGTATACACAGGTACAGAAATCAAACACTTACTGTTAATAAATCATAAAAGATATTTATTTTAAAATAATTATTTGATATATAGAATTTTATAATTCATTAATGATGAAAGTAAATTAGCATCCCAGTGAGGTGGTTGTACTTGATTCTTTTCCACAGATAATTAAATCTTGGCTGAATATCTGATGCTGTGGGGTACAATGCATTTTTAATGTTTTCCAGAGTTGATCGATATTTTGATTTTATACTCATCAGTGTGGAGAATGGCACTTCACATAAACACAAAGTATAAAGTGGCTGAAGTAAGTTTGTGGAACCATTTGGTAATTGTTGGTAATTCTGTCATATTTCCCAAGCTAAATTCATTTAACATTTAAACAGAATGAAACTCCATCAGAAACTCAAACAGTAATATTTAAACCACCATTCTAACCCAATAGAATCCACAGATAAACTAATTTAGACTAATTTAAAGCGTACAGGTTGTGTGTTCTGAACCAATACTGAAGAATGATGGCAGGGAGCTGGAGAGATGGCTCAGCAGTTAAGAGTATTGACTGCTCTTCTGGTGGACCCGGATTCAATTCCAAGCACCCACGTGGCAGCTCACAACTGTCTGTAACTCGAAGATCTGACACCCTCGTACAGCGAGATACATGCAGGCAAAACACCAATGCACATAAAATAAAAATAAATAAATTATAAAAAAAGAATGATGGTAGGACAATATCATGTCTTTGTTTTCTGTAATTAAACCATTATGTTTAAAAATTTTTAAATTATATTTTATTTACTTAGTGTGTGGTTGCATGATTGTGTGTGTGCGTGTTCACATGAGTGACCTGAACACATGTGGAGGTCAGAGAACAACTTGTGGGAGTTGTTTTCCCCTTCCACCATGTGGGTTCTGGGATTTAACTCAGGTTATCTTCTTAGCAGGAAGCCCTTTACCACTGAACCACCTTGCTGGCTCAAACCACTTTCTGTTTTTATAAGAGTAGAAAATTTTGTATGCACAGTAAAAACACTGCATTTTCACGGCACACAGCGGTTTCAAGTCTGAACCATAGTGTTTCAGACTGTGTTTTTTGGCAATGTTTGGTGTGGTGCCACGTACATGAAAAGCGTACAGGTTGTGTGTTCTGAACCAAAGTTGCGGTGAAGCTGAGGATGGTCCATGGATGAGCAATGCCTGAAACACACTGGAGTCATAGTGTCTGGTTTTGAATTAGTCTTTGGTCCTTGATTGCTCAGAAACTTTTTACTGTTGTCAGATTTTAAAATTTTATTATTTATTTTATATGTATGGGTGTTTCGCCTGCATGTATGTTTGTGCACCACTTAAGTGCATGATGCCTGTGGAGGCCAGAAGAGGATATTAGACTCCCTGGGAGTGGAGTTATAGATGGTTATCAGCTACCATGTAGGTATTAGGAAGTTGGACCTGGGTCCTCTGGGAGAGCAGTCAGTACTGTTAACTACCGATCCATCTCTCCAATCCTGTCATCAAAGTTTTCATGATCCTCATATTTAGTTATAAGACCCCATTTGGGTTGATGACATATAGTTTATGAAGCTGGTCCTTATTTCATAATACTCCCCCTCCTAGCTAAATAAGCAGATATTTCCCATCACTGTTGCTCCCCAATGATATATCAGAAGGGATAGTTGTGGTGATAGACCTAATTTTAAGTCCAATTCTACCCTTTTTATGAATGAATTTCTGCAGAATGCTCAAAGTCACTCAGCCAAACCATGTGTGTGTGTCTAATGGGGATAATGTGGGCTTTTATGAGGATTAAATTAAAGCTATATGTGTGCATGCACAGGCGCACACACACAGCTTCCATTACGCAGTAGGCACAGAATTAATAGTAGTTTAAGTTGCTGTCAATGATGGCAGTGGGACAGCTCCCTCTGCCACACTCCTGGGCTTTTCTCAGTAATTAACAGCAATAGACAGACTAAAAAGGAAGCCAAGATAACTTTGGCTTCTTTACGGTTAGTTATTTTAAACTGCATCCTGTCATTTTTAAGAACACTGAATCATGGACAATGACCTCTGAAATTCCCTTTAAGACTAATTGTCTTTGTATTTTCCCCCACACCTCAACCAAATACATGTAAGACATTACCACCCATAACTGCTGCCACACACAACTGACATTATTTGCTCTTGTCGTCCAACACCATCCTCAATTCTACTCACAACTGCAACCATTCATAGTCATGACCATTTCCCCAAACTTAGCTCCATCATCTCTACCATACAGAACTATTTACTACTCTACCATCATTATATCTCCATCTACCCCACAATTATCACTCCTAACTCTCACCATCACGATTACTGCCACCATCATATCCTCAACTGCTACTGGCTATCCTACTATTATGATCATATTCCCTACCCTCAATCACCACTTCTAATTGTCATCATCAACATCTTGACCTGAAACACTGTCAGCTCGTGCTGGAATATCGCCAGTGCTGCTACTATCATATGCAAGTGACCATAACTGTCACTCATAATTATCACAAGCACCATATCATCAACCCTGCCCTGACTACCACTCATAACTAGTACTATCATCATCACCATATTTACCACCACCACCACTATTACCACCACCACCATTCACAACTATTACCAATAGATATTATCACCTTTTTAAACTGTCATGTTCATTACCACCAGTACCCATGACTGCCACCTCTATTACCATTACTACCACCCATAGTTACCACCCTCATCATCACTACCTCTATAACTGCCATCATTGTCACCTCTTCAAGTACCACCACAGTGTGTAGCTACAACTACACCCACACATCCACTGTCACCACTTACAATTCCACAAATGCTGTCTGCCATTCTATGAGGAAAAAGTCAAAGTTACTGGTAGAAAACTTTATGAAAGCTTGTTGGAAAAATGTTTCAGAGAGTAATAAATTCTATTATTTACTGCTAATCCAAAATACCACTGATCTACTTGTGATCATGTAATTAATATTTTCTATAGCTGAGAAGTTAATTAGTGATAAAACATACCATACTAATGCCAAAGGCTACTGTACACCCATTGCACAAATGTTGGCTCACAACAAGTCAATTGGTAACTCTGTGACTTCTATTAGGTAGAAGATTCTGTGTTTTCTATTTGTCTATGTTATTCACATTCTATCCATCCTAAGAACTCATTAAAGTTACGCTAGGGGCTAATCATATATATTGTGTATATGGAAGAGTATAGAATTTCATTTTAATATGTTTAACAATACGATGTAAATGTATTCTTTTTTTTTTTTTTTGTTTTTCGAGACAGGGTTTCTCTGTGTATCCTTGGCTGTCCTGGACTCACTTTGTAGACCAGGCTGGCCTCGAACTCACAGTGATCCGCCTGCCTCTGCCTCCCAAGTGCTGGGATTAAAGGCGTGCGCCACCACCGCCCGGCCAAATGTATTCTTTTAGAAAATGAGGAAAGAGCATCAGGCTCATTTACAACTGTTGGCTGATCTTAACTACTTTAAACATGGGGAAGCATTTCTTGAATTGGGGTGAACTGGACAGAAATTTGTAGTGTGTGATGCTTTATTTTACTTTACTCTAGTTTATTTTTACTGTACTTAATCTCTCTACCTCTCTTCCAACCCTTATTCCTTCCAACCTCCCAACACTAGGTAGAAGAGAAAGAAAGTTAGAGGGGAAGGGAACATAGGTCTCTGAGCTACTTCCTGCTGATTAGGGTTGTTTGGTTCTTTTGGGACAATACCAATCTCAGCTGTCAGCATAGCTAGCTGTCCAGCAAACCAGCAACAGCAAAATCAGTGTCAGCTCAGGGGAGCAGCAGAAGAAAACAGCAGACGCTTCCTTCTTCAGATTGCCTACTGTCCCTCTCTGGGCTCTGGCATTTATACCCTCTCCACAGTCCTCAGAATTAAACTTTCTGCAGCTGGCTAAACCCCATCACTGCTAAAGCACGAAAGGCAATTATAGTTAACACCCGTGGACAAGCTGAAGCAACCCCATATCCCACACCTGGGATTCAAACAATCCCACAGGGTGTCCCACAATGTTCTCATAACCTAACTAGGGTTTTAAAGAAACAAAACCCACTTACTACAGAAATTATTCCATTCCTTCAATTTTACATTGGTGAGGCCATGGAATCTGAAGCATAGGGCTTCTCATTCTTCCTCCTGCTTCTCTTCCTTCTCCTCTTTTTGTTCCTCAACCTACTCTTCCCCTTTCTCTTCCTGCTTATCTTCCTTATTTTCTGGCTCTTCTTTCTTCTCCTTCTTCTTTCCCTCCTTCCCTCCCTCTCCCCTCACTAGTTTCTCTTTTTCTTCCTCTTGCTCCCCTTTCCTCTGTGTTTGAGCTTAGAATTATTTTTTTAAAATCTTTTCATTTTTTAAAATTTTGTGAATTTCATGTCATGCACCCAGCTCCCACTCTTCTCGCAGCTCCTTTCAGACCCACCCTTCACCCTTGAAACCTATCACAACAGAAAAAAAATCTCATTATGGAAGCTATAGTGTGTCTCAGTGTGTCCCACAATGTTCCTTTTTGTCCATACTTTTTTGCTTGCAAATGTTCATTATAATGACTCCTTGGTATGGTATGAGGCCTCTGGCTTCTACTACTTTGTCAATACTGGAAGCTCACTGGGACTGCTCTCAGATATCCAGTTGTTGTCCTGTGTCATGAGATCCTGTAGTTTTGGGTCTGTGGAATTGGCCTCTTTATGCACTCCAGAAGTTCATCCATGGGGAATATGTTGGGGTAGACCAACTCAAAACCCTGGTTATGGGACTGCAACCCCCATATCCAGGGCCAGTTCTACTGTACTACCCAATTAAGGGGCTGGTCCAGCTCTCCTGCTTTCATGACCCTATTAGGGCCAACTCTCCCACTTGCTATGTGTGGCTAGGGCAAAAGAGAGTGGAGGGTGTCTCTACCTTGCCAACACCACCACAAAGCAGACAAAAGGCAGAGCTGGTTCTCCCACACTCATACTCTTGGGACTGGCTCATTGACAACCCCCACATCTAGGGCCAGGCAGAATTCTTCTAGTCACTGGCTTGCTTCCTATCCTGGGAGCCCATCTGGTGCTTGCCTGGTGCTGGACTGGTGGTCTTCACAGGCTAGCTCCCTGTCTGGGCTCCTTGGTGCTGAACTGGTGGTAGTCTCAGGCTTGCTTTTTCAGTGAATACTAGGCTACTATTCATTCAGATGTTCGTAGGTCAGAACACTGAATTTAGACATAGCCTCTCTTCTCTCTGTCTCCTACTGATGCACATGTGACACAGCAGCCACATCTGCAATGCCTCTAGGGACAGGGATCTTAGAATTCTTAACCCAGACAAATCCCACAGAGAATACCAAAAATAAAGTAAAGATGATCTGATTGAAGCTGGGATAAGGTTGGGGCAGGAAGTCTTTATGTGATGACTGCTTTACCTGAACCCTAAGCCTCTGAGAGATTCAGATTCAAATGCATTGACATACGCACACTGTGCTGTTTAGCAGGAGACTAGCAGTGCCTACCTTCTGTGGCATGCAAGGCCATCACTGTAAACTGAGCTGGAATACTGTCAGGCCTTGCCTGAGGCCCTGGGAAGCTAACTGTCAACACAGGCACCACTGAGACCTCATGAAACATCTAGTGGGAAGGCAGAGACAAACATGTTGTAAAGAAGCTTTGCTTATTCCAGCACAGCAAGCACAGGATGCTTTCAATTCCAGTACAAGTAAGTCTAAGGAGACTGAAGAGGAAGGGAGGGCTTCTTCATACTGTGTGATGTTGTTATAGCTCAACACTGAAACCAATTCATCTGGTAATTTAATCAAAGGGATGACTTTTACTACCTTTCAACAAGAAACTCAGCCCATTCACTGGCCATCTAGGTAGATTAAAATCTTTTTTTTAATTTAAATTTTTTATTGAAAATATAGTCTTCTCTCACACAATATACCCGAACCATAGTTTCTCCTCTCTCCACTCCTCCTAGCTTCTCTTCTTCCCTTCTTCCCCAGATCCATTTCTCTCCATTTCCTCTTTGGAAATGAGCAGGTCTCCAAGAGACAACAGAGAAATAGGTCAAAACAAGATACAGTAAGACAAAGCAAAAGCCTTCACAGTGAATCTGGATGAGGCAACCCAATAGGAGAAAACGGTCTCAAGAGCAGACAGAAGAGCCAGAGACACATCCGCTCACACTGTTAGAAGTCCCATAAGAACACCAAACTAACAGCCATAACATATATGCAGAGGACAGGACCTGGTGCTTGCTGCTTCAGTATCTGTGAGCCCATGTGGGCCCTGCTTAGTTGATCCAGTGTGCCATGTTCCTGAGGGTTCTCCATCTCCTCTGACTCCTACAGTCTTTCCTTCTTTTCTGTGGGGTTCCCTGCTCTGGGCGGGGGTGGGGGGGAGGGATCGGATAGAGACCTCCAATGTAGATTCTCTCATTGCATAATGTCTAGCTTTGGGTCTCTGCACCCTCTCCCATCTGCTGCCAGATGAAGCCCTCCTGGCTGTCTAATGACTAGACAAGGCACTGATCTGTGAGTATAGCAGATTATCATTAGGAAACATGTCACTGGTGTTTTCTTTAGACCAGTCATATTTCATTCTACCCTACGTCTCTGGGCTATCCAGTCTCCATTTTCTGGCCATCCAAGCTGTGTCAGACATAGGCTTCCCCTTAAGAAGTAGGCTTCAAGTTAAATTAGACTTTTCTTGGCCACTCCCACAAGTCCTGTGCCACCATTGTCTCATTGTCTGAGCACATCTTGCAGACAGAACAGATTGTAGGTATAAGGTTCTGTGGTTGGGTTGGTGTCCAGGTTTTTCTCTCTCTAGCCTGTGAGTAATTTCTTGTGCCAAAGAGACTAGACTTGGTGAAGGCTCCAAGCCTGCACCAGCTCAACCTCTCTACGTTCAGTGAGCTATGTGAAAGTTGTACTCAGGAATGGGGCCTCCATTGTCAGTTTTTAGAGGGCAACATTCTGTCCTAGGATTGGCCTAGGTTGTTTAGGAACCCCCACGAGACCTCCTTGGCCAACAACTCAATTGAATATAACCCAGTCCCACCATTGGAAGCCTTGTCTGGCTACAAAAGAAGGCCAGTTTAGATTCCATATCCTCCATTATTAGAAGTTCTCTCTAGAGTCACCCTCATAGATTCCAGGAGGTTTCCACATTGTACCCCCAAATACTCCCCAATTCCAGCTGTCTTTCCCAACACTTTCTTCCTCTACCTGATCCCACCTGCTCCCTCCTGCTCCCGTCCCTGTCTGGCCACAGTCTATTAAAGTCTCTTTTATTTCCCCATTCCCAGGCAGACCCATGCTTTCCCCCTATAGCCTTCTTGTTTACCTAACATCCCTGGGTCTATGGATTGTAGCTTGATTATTATTTATTTAATAGCTAATATCTACTTATAAGTGAATGATACAATATTTGTCTTTCTGGGTCTGGGTTACCTCATTCAGGATTATTTTTTTATCTAGTTCCATCCATTTGCCTGCAAATTTCATGATGTTATTTTTTTTCTGAGACAAAGTTTCTCTGTGTAGCCCTGGCTGTCCTAGAACTTACTCTGTAGACCAGGCTGGCCTCCAACTCAGAGATCCACCTGCTTCTGCCTCCAGAGTGCAGGGATTAAAGGCATGTGCCACCTCATCAGGCTCATTAAAAAAAAATAACTGAATAATACTCCATTGTGTAAATGTAACACATTATGTAACTCATAAAACCTGCAACTAGGAAATGCAAGGATTTGGTTAGAAAAGTGAAGTGAAGCCTATGAGAAAGCTCAGAGGGTAAAAGTACTTGATTCCAAACCCAGTGACCTGATCAGGCTTGTATCTAGGACCTGAACCGAGGCTGTTACTAGGTATGTACCCACTGTAGGGGAGGACCAGCTCCTAAAAATTGTCCTCTGAACTCCACATGTGTGCCATGGTGTCACCCTCCCAAGTAAATAACTTTCATAAACATTTAAAAAGTACTTATGCTTAGATAGGCTCCTGCTCTTTACATTCCCAACCTCTATTCCATGTAAATATATTGATTAGTGAGGGATGCACATATGTTAAAAAGCAAAACAAATTACAGCTGATAAACACCTTCAGCAAAGTGGCTGGATACAAAATTAATTCAAAAAATCAGAAGCCCTTCTTTATACAACAAACAAATGGGCTGAGAAAGAAATAAGGGAAACAACCTCCTTCGCAATAGCCACAAACAACATAAAATACCTGGGTGTAACTCTAACCAAGCAAGTAAAGGACCTGTACAACAAGAACTTCAA
>CAJQZJ010032284.1:7746313-7779306 GCA_907164525.1 Lophiomys imhausi
CAAAGCGAGTCCAGGACAGCCAGAGATATTCAGAGAAACCCTGTCTCAAAAAACCAAAAAAAATATTATAAAAAAAGAAGAAAGCTAAAGCAACTACTGAAGGCATTCACACTCTGCTTCCTGGCTACTGTGGTCGAACTCTTCTGCTTTGTTATGCTGTTCAACCATGAGGTCCTGAAACCTCTTAGGTCCTCAAAAAGATTCCAGTATCCCTCACTAGCTTCATACTCCATTGGGTATGTGAAGAGGGATTACATTTATCTGAGACTCAGTTTGTCCATCATTCAAATAGGGATGATACTAATTGCTGTGTTTCAGATTAAATGGGATCATGTATATATAAATATATAAAGCTGAGTTCTTGTCATTTCATAGTTAATATGTAATTGTTCATTTCATTGTTCTTTCTCCTGAACTCTTTTCTTACTTTTTCTTATATTTTAAATTCATTCATTCAACTATAACTTCATTCAGTTATAACTGGTTAGAGAAAAAAAATCAGAATTTTCCATCATGTAAGAAATCTAAAACAGGAGCGTGGGAATGGGAGAGGGAGGAGGGAGGGGACTGTGATTGAGATGTAACTTGAAGAAATAAGTAAATGTTGGGAAAAAAAAGAAATCTAGAACAGATTTTTAGAAATCCAGGTCTTGTCAGGGTATAGAATTTGTGTTCTTGTTAATTAGTATTATAATTTTAAAAGATTTTTATTTACTTATTTTTATATGTATGTGTTTTGACCACATGTATGTTTGATACCATGCATGTAGAGTGCCTGTGGAGACCAGAAACAAATCAGAGAATTCCCCTGGAATTAAAGTTATAGCTAGTTGTGTGCTGCAATGTAGGTGCTGGGAATAGAACCAAGTCCTCTGGCAGAGCAGCAAGTGCTCCTTAATCACTGAGCCATCTCTTCAAAATTCTTGGTAATTATTGTGTTACCTGTATGGAGAAAATATATGAAAGCCAGTACAATCATAATATGGAGGACACAGTTCATGTCTAGATGCCAGAAGTGATGGCTTGAATAGGAATGGCCTTCATGGACCCATAAGGAGTGGCACTATTTCCTAATAGGTGTGGCCTTGTTGGAGGAAGTGTGTCACTGGGGGTGGGCTTTGAGATTTCAGATGCTCAAGCCAGGCCCAGTGGGTCTCTCTCTTCCTGCTGCCTTCAGGTCGAGATGTAGAACTCTCAGCTACTTCTCCAGCACCATGTCTGGTGGCATGCCACTATGCTTCCTGCCATGTTGACAATGGATTAAACCTCTGAACTGTAAACCAGCCCCCAATTAAATGTTTTCCTTTATAAGAGTTGTCATGGTCATGGTGTTTCTTCAAAGCAACAGAAACCCTGACTTAAGCCACCAGAAGAGATTGATAGAGAGGGATCTGCAGGCATGCTGTTAAGAATATGCTCTGGTGTCAGAGGGGCTGATTTAGTGTTGTCAGCCTTCCCTGTTCCGTTTTCACATTGTGTATTCCTTCCCAAACTCAGGATGTGCTGTTTTATAAAAATGGTCTTGCTGCCAGACTTTGGGGCTCCAAGTTTCTGCTGATTCAGATACAATAGTACATTGTTTTCACCACTCTTACCAGTCAGTGATCTTTGTTTTGTATCACATGCCTCCTGAGTGTCTATCACAAAGGACAAATGACAAATGTGTGAGGAGGGAAGTGGATGGTTTATAGTTTTTATTTCAATATGATATATGTACCTGGCCCCCAGAAATGCTCATTTCCTCATCAGCCAACTTCCTTGCCAAAGTCTTATAGTCTTGTGATGATACAATAACGTACCTCCAACAACTTAATGAGTGTAAGTTATGTTTTGTCTCTCATGAATCAAGAGATATTGTTTGTTTCCTGGTTTTGATAGCAATATTCCCTAATTTGCCCTGATTCTTTATGTATAGACATTAAACCAGTTACAGCCATAACAGAACATATGCCTATTACATGTTGGAGGAGCTTGGTTGTCTAAGTTAGAGAGATGATTTCAGAGCAGATCCAAACAGTTTGGTGGGACAAGTTATTTTACCTGATGCAGAGATTTAGAATGGGTCCATATCCAAGAACCTTTAATGTGAATGGGATCATGTGGTTGGGGCACTGATCTGAGGGTTATTTCATGATAGTTTTTCACCAGAGTTTGTCTACTCTTCTCTAAAATATACTGTTACAACACACATGGCAGGAAACACCCTTTCAACTGTTGGAACCTTATCGTGTAGTATTTCCTCTATCACTCTCAAGGGAAGAAGTGAATGTCTTTGCATACCAGCAGACTTTGTTTCATTGTAGGGGTCTGAGCCTTGTCAACTCACCCAGCAGACTGTCCATTCCTGGAAAAGGCATAGAGATGGAAGGGTAACAGCTTCCTCACTGTTGGTTTCATACCAGCTCTACCTTAGGAGGGCAGGAGTCACAGGTAGCTGCCACATCAGGCCCTTTGCAGCTTCATCCTCCTATAAAGAATGGATAAATGTAATGCACATTTCTCAGGACATCTTTTGTTTGTTTTTTGACAGCATAGCCCTCTTTGATGACTTTTTTTTTTTCAGTTTAGAGACGTGGTCTCTCTAGGCTAGCTTTGGACTTAAGATTTTTGTACCTTGGCTTTGAAAGTCTGGAATTACTGATATGCCCAAGGTGATTTTCCCATTAATTAATTTGTTTATTTTACATCCCAATTGCAACGCAACCCCACTCCCTCTTCTCCTCACAGTCCCACCCTCCCACCCACTTCCCTCTTACTCCCTATCTCCATGTGACTGGGATAGGGAGCTAGCCTGTAACGACTACCAGTCCAGCACCAGACAAGCACCAGATGGGCTCCCAGGACAGGAAACAAGCCAGAAACTAGAAGAACTCTATCTGGCCCTAGATGTGGGGGATGTGGGTGAGACGGCTCTGAGGGTGTGAGTGTGGGAGAGCCAACCCTGCCTTTTGTCTGCTTTGTGGTGGTGTTGGTGAGGGAGAGTTCCCCTCCACTCTCTGATGTCCTCATCACAGGTAGCAGGTGGGAGAGTAGGCCCTGATGGGCTCATGAGAGCAGGATATCTGGTCCAACCCTTACTTGCTACAGCACTCTGGAGAGCAGGTCCTGCCCCTTACCTGGGTAGCACAATAGAACTGACCATGGATGTGGGGGCTGCAGGCCCAGAACCAGGGTTTTGAGGTGGCCCACCCCAATATCTACCCATGTATGAACTTCTGGAGTGCATGAAGAAGCCAGTTCCACAGATCCAAAACTACATATAGGATCTCCATGACACAGGACAACAACAGGATATCTGAGAGGAATCCTAGTGAGGTTCCAGTATTGACGAAATAGCAGATGCAAGAGGCCTCATACCAGACTAAGGAGTCACTATAATGAACATTTGTAAGCAAAAAAGTGTGGACAAAAGGGAATATTGTGGGACACACTTAGTGAGACACACTACAGCTTCCACAATGAGATTTTTTTTTTTTTTGGGAGAGATTTCAAGGGTGGAAGGTGTGTCTGAGGGGGAGGTAGGAGATGAGAGGGAACAGGGTGCATGATGTGAAATTCACAAAGTAAAAAAAGAATAATAAAAAGAAAAAATATTCTATATTCCACAATTGTTCTTATAAACTGCATTTTGATTCTGAATTCAGCTATGTGGAATCATATTACACTTTCATGATATGTCTCAAGGCTGGCTTGCTGGAGGTGAGGCTTTGGGGAGATCTCCCACATTGATTTGGAGGTGTGCTTAGCCTCACCCTTGGAGATCACCATGTTCCCAAGATCATATTGCTCCACGTTAGTCATACCCTCTTCTCTGCCTTCTGACTTTATTTTTGCCCTCTAATAACAGAATCACTGGATTCCCATTTTAGCCTTTATTGACTCACAAGCCCCAACTTTCATAATTTTCAAGGAGAATTAGAGGCTTGGCAGCAATTAGGAATCCTTTTAAAATGCCAAAGCAAGCTTAAATGTATTTTTCCATGAATAATGTGTCATGTTAATTTGAGGGTCTGTTCTGCCCACAGCTTTTTCTTGGCCCACAGTGAAATGGTTCATGCCTCCGCAGGGAGGGAATCTTTGTGAAATGTTCTCATTAATCTCTTTAAGAAGGCTGCTTGCCACAGCATCACCATACCCCACAGCAATTGACTACAGGTGCTTGGTTGGCTCCTTTCTGTGAGTCTCCCTTGCCCACATCGGAGGTGGAGATGGAAACTCTTGTCTTTGAGGTTTTTGTTCTTTAATAACCAGACATATGGCAAGTCAACCTAAGCTTACAACGCAGTACACAGCACATTCCATCAGACCCTGAGGTATCTGAGGGCCAGGTCCAAGAGCTCTTGTCTCTGGTTGCTAAGCACTGTGCATTCTTTTCCCGAGAAGAGGACATATTGGGCTTAGGGAATGAGGAAGGAAAAAAAAGGAAGTTTAGAGACTATAAACGTTGTTCCATGCTGCTTACTCAGGGTACTTTACATGATAGCTGTACTTGATCCACTCACCAAGTCTATCTGCAGGTTTTATCACCACCCCCTAGGTTAGAGTGAGCAATCGGTACCTGAGGGCCACAGAATTAGCCCAGCATCACTCAATTTACTAATGGGAGCAGGCTGTAGTAGACCGAGGAAATCAACTGTGAATGTGAACTGTAATCATTTCCCTCTTGTATGTGCAGGGTTTGCATTCTTCTGCTTCTGTAGGTATGTATTGCTGTTCAGCACAGGGAAGAATGACTTTAATCAGTCCATGTCATTCATCAGAACATATTTTTCTTGCTTCCTTCTTGGGCAATTCATTTTCAAGTGGGCTTTGGACACAGTAGAGCATAGCTGGTTTCAAGTGGCACTGGAGATAGATTGCTGGAGTGCAGCAATTCCAGCAGCAAGGAGGAGGACTTCTCTCTCTGATGGTCTCTGTGGAAGTCTTTGGTGTCGTTCTCATGGGTCTAGCTTGTGCATGTGCACACTGAACTCAACATTGTGGGAGGTTGATGGTGTGTTCAGCTTGGCTGGGCTGGCCTTGTTTGCCTTCTACTGGAATGGCATGTGAGGGACTGCCCCTCAAACCCATGAGGCTGAGGATAAGGACAGAGTGGTCCCCAAAGACACGGTAAGGGCAGCATGTGTCTGACCTCGCTCAAACTCTTCCCTGTCTTGTCTTTTTGCTTTAATCTGCATAAGCGAGGATGGATCTGCAGATATTTCAACATAAGGAGATCTATACTATTTTTAATGCTTGAGAGAACTAGGAAACCACAGAGGGAAAAGCATACTCATCAGACACAGATTTCTCATGTAGCCCCAGCCAATGTCTCCCCTGGGTCAGAGATAGATACATTTAATGACATCTTTATGTTATTAAAAACAGGCCTCTTTGAATTTATAATGAGGAGTAGAACTATAACCCTGGATACATTCAGAGGGAAATTTTTTTGGGGGGTGGTCTCTATGATACAAGAAGAGATGGCGTAGCAGGAATCTAAAAAAAAAAAATCCAAATGAACAGAAATAGCTAGTTTGTTAAAAGAGAAATAAGTAATTTACAATAAAGAATGAGGAAGCATTTAAAAACATCTAATATTTATAATCAATTATTAATACAAGAAAACTAAAAATATGAACAGTATTTTAGAAGCTTTGTCTGTCCTCTGATAGTCTACACATGCAAACTAGGATGATTCCTATAATTCAGATTTAATCCCTTTCCCTTAGATTTCATAATTTCTCATTCCCTACCAGCTAAAATGTCAAAAACTGTAGAGACAGAAAACAATGAAAGTATTATGGTGTATAATTCCTATGTTATAAAGATGGAAACAGTGCTAAACTGAAGAAGTTGTGGGTTTCACTGTGATGACTATTCTATTTGCATTAATAATGTCAGGTTTTACTTGCTGAGTTTATATATATTGTTTGTGATGTATCTGCTTTGGGACCTTAATGGACATGTTAACTGCATGGCTCTTCTTTTTTTAAATGCCAATTCTGACTCAGGAAGTCTGGGGTGGAGCCTAGATATTGTTTTAGATATTTCTTTTTTTTTTATAAGTACTTTATTTTTTTTTCAAGTTACATCTCAGTCGCAAACCCTTCCCTATTCCCCCTTCCTGTCCCACCCTTCCACCCTCTTCCCCACCCCCCAACAGCTTCTCTTTTCATTCCAACAAATGGTTCTTTCTCTTATAACAGTAAATTCTATACAAAACAGCAGAATTAAATATGCCACATTTATGAGAGTTAAATGGCCCAGTATACCTTCCCAATGTCCAGTTCATACATATTTGGCCCCTGACTTTAACCTTCTATCTTCTAACCATCTCCATGAGTTACAATATTTTATTTAATATTAATTCACACATATAATGTGTTTTGATTGATTTTACCTCCACTCCCTCCCATCTAATTTCTCCCTACGGCGCTGTACATTCTCCCCTCCAAACTTCATGTGTCTTGCCTTTCTTTTTAATATCCAGAGAGTTAATTTAGTGCAGCTTGTATGAGCATGGGTGTGGGACCATGTATTGGAGCATGATTAGCCTCTCAGGGCCAGAAGCTATCAGTTGCAAAAAGCTCCTTAGATAGGGGCAGGACTTCATGAACTCCTCCATTCCCATTGGGATTTTGGCTGGCTTTATCTTGTATAGATTATATACATTCAGTCACAGCCACTGTGAGTTCATGCATAGAGTGGTCCTGTTGTGTTCAGTAAATAATAGTTTGCTGCAGATGTTCATCACCTTCACTCATACAGTCTTTTTAGTCCCTTTTTGGTGATTATTTCTCAGCCTTGGGAGGTGAGGGTGTGATTTAGATGTCATATTTAGAACTGAGGATCATGGTTTTTATTCTCTGCATATTAACATGTGTAGACTCATGGATCTCTGCATTAATTTTCATCGACTGCAAATAGAAGTGTCTCTGATGAGGGATAAGATATGCACTAATCGCGCCGGCCCCCGCCCTGGCCCCTGCGCCCACCTGGTCGGCCCGGCCCAGCCATGATCAAGGCCATCCTCATCTTCAACAACCATGGGAAGCCGCGGCTCTCCAAGTTCTATCAGCCCTATAGTGAAGATATGCAACAGCAGATCATCAGGGAGACTTTCCATTTGGTTTCTAAACGAGATGAGAATGTTTGTAATTTCCTAGAGGGTGGATTATTAATTGGAGGATCTGACAACAAACTGATTTATAGACATTATGCAACACTATATTTTGTCTTCTGTGTGGATTCCTCAGAAAGTGAACTTGGCATTTTAGATCTAATTCAAGTATTTGTGGAAACATTAGACAAATGTTTTGAAAATGTCTGTGAACTGGATTTAATATTCCATGTAGACAAGGTTCACAATATCCTTGCAGAAATGGTGATGGGGGGAATGGTGTTGGAGACCAACATGAATGAGATTGTTACACAAATTGATGCGCAAAATAAACTGGAGAAATCTGAGGCTGGTTTAGCAGGAGCTCCAGCCAGCGCTGTGTCAGCTGTAAAGAACATGAATCTTCCTGACATCCCAAGAAATATTAACATTGGTGACATCAGTATAAAAGTGCCAAACCTGCCCTCTTTTAAATAAAACATTAAAAAGGCCACTCCCAGGTAAAAGCCAGAGGGAACGTCATCTGATTTCACCATCAGTTGTTTACCAAAAATAGAGGAGGAGGAGGAGAGTCTTAGCTTTGCTCTTGGATTTAAGTCAAGGTGCTGTATAGACGCTGATAAAGCCAGTGTGGAAGTTCAATGTTGCTTCTTTTGATCATTGATTTTAAAGAAATTGAGTAGTTCCAGTGTGATTTGTTTTTCTTTCCTACATTGCATTCCTAAGCCCACATAAAGGCATGCCTCTATATATTGGCTATTACAGTATTTCAAAAAGTGAGATGTTTCTTTAATTATGTACAACCCAAGATGTTGATGTTTTGTATAGATCACAAGTGCAGCATTCTCTAATTCTATCTGCTGTTTGTCACAATTGTTATTTAAAGAACCAAGTGTGTATTGCATGAAAACATGACCTTTTCCTTAGTTTAAATAAACTCCAAGGTAACTGGACTTCTAAAGTACCTTTCTGTTTTGCTTGCTATCTACTTTAGCAATAATTTTTTTTACAACCTTCTGACTCAACAAAGTAAATAAAAGTATATTTTACCACTGTTAAAAAAAAGATATGCACTAATCTATGGATATAATGATAACTTAGGGGGGCAGTTTAATACTCTATCCTCGTAGCAAAATAATAGTACTAGGTCTCACTTAAGGCTGGTACCCTAGCCAACTAAGGATTTTTGGCCTAATTAAAAGTACCAGGCATGGGTTCCATCTTGTGGAATAGGCTTTGAAAATCCAAACAGAAGATGTGACTGCTATGTCACATGTGCATCAGTAGATGGCAGAGAGAGGCCATATCTACATTCAGTGTTCTAACCTATGAACATCTGAATGAATAGTAGCCTAACATTCCTGAAAAAAAAAAAAGCAAGCTGGATACCAACACCATTTTGGTGCCATGGGTAGCACTGGATGGGCTCCCAGGACAGGAAACAAACCAGAAACTCTGCCTGGCCCTGGATATGGGGTTGTGGGTGAGCCATCCCTGAGGGAGTGAGTGTGGGAGAGCCAGCCCTGACTTCTGTCTGCTGTGTGGTGGTGTTGGCTAGAGAGAAATGCCTGCCCCTCCCTTTTGCCTTCACTACCATTGGCTGAGAGGAGATCTGGCCCAGATGGGGTCACAAGAACAGAAGAGCTGTCCCTGCCCCTCACATACTGCAGCACTCAGGAGAGCAGGTCTTGCACCTTGCCTGGGTAGCACACTATAGCTGGTCCTGGATAAGGGGGTTGTGGGTGAGCCAGTCCTGAGGGAGTGAGTGTGGGAGAGCCAGCCCTGTCTTTTGTTTGCTATGTGGTGGTGTTGGCTAGGAAGAGATCTCTTCCCCTCCCTTTTGCCCTCACCATCATTGGCTGACAGATGGAGATCTGGCCCAGATGGGTTCACAAGAGCAGGAGAGCTGTCCCTGCCTTTCACATGCTGCAGTACTCAGGAGAGCAGGCCCTGCACCTTTCCATAGTAGAACTGGCCATGCAAGTGGGGGTTGCAGGTCTAGAACCAGGGCTTTGAGTTGGCCCTCCCCAACATCTACCCCATGGATGAACTGCTGGAGTGCAAGAAGAGGTCAGTTCCACAACCCAGGACTGCAGGATCTCCATGACACAGGACAGTTATGGCATATCTGAGAGGAGTTCCAGTGAGGTTCCAGTACTGATGGAGTAGCAGAAACCAGGGGCCTCATACCAGACCAAGGAGTCATTATAATGAACATTTGCAAGCAGAATGTGTGGACAAAGGGGAATATTGTGGGACATACTGAGATACACTGCAGCTTCCACAATGAGCTGCTATTTTTTATGCTGGGACAGATTGCAAGGGTGGAGGGTAGGTCTGGAGGGGTGTAAGACGGGAGGGAGCAAGGTACATGATGTGAAATTCACAAAATAAACATTTTTTTTCAATAAAAAACCAAAAACAAACAAAAAATCCAAGCAGAAATTAGTTGGTTATTTCCATAATATTTGTGCCACTATTGCATCAGTAGGCATAACTTCTGTTGTGGTTTGAATAGGTATGGTCCACATAGACTCATATGTTTAAATGGTTGGCCTAAGGGGAGTGGCACTATTAGAAGGTGTGACCTTGTTGGAGTAGGTGTGTCTTTGTTGAAGGAAGTGTGTCACTAAGGGGCTGGGGTTTGAGATCTCCTATGCTTAAGCTCTGCCCAGTTTCCTTCTGCTGTCTTCAGATCAAGATGTAGAACTCTTGGCTCCTCCAGCACCATGTCTGCCTGCATGTCACCATGCTTCCTGCCATGATAATAATGGACTAAACCTCTGATACTGTAAGCCAGATCCAATGAAATATTTTCCTGCATAAGAATTGCTTTGGCCATGGTGTCGCTTCACAGCAATGAAACCTCAACTAAGACACCTTGTCAAGCTGGTTGTTAATGTAGCTTGCAAGATTGACTACTGGGAAATGCTGTTGATGGCTTTTCTCCCCTGGTTGCATGCTTAGAACTTCCCAGCACTGTGAAGGCTAGCCAGTAGGCCAGTAGGAATGAAGCTTCCAGGTAGGTACGAGCTTGATTTCTTCATGTCTTCTGGCTCAACATGTGGTGTCTTCAGCAAGCAGATATTACCATCAAGTTCTGGAGGATAACCAAGAGAATGGCAGTAGCCTATAAGTGGGGTCTATGGGACCTTTTTGACCAATAAACGAGGTAACCCACACCTGGCAATGAGCTCTTTGCTTGGTAACCAGTGGTGTCTGGGGGAAGCATTGCTTCATTGTTATATTGTAATTCCATTTAAATCCACTTTATATATGTGTCTGTATATATTCTAGAAAACTCCTACAGTAGTAGATTTCTATGTGGCATTTTCAAGGGTCTTTAGTGTCACTTATCCGTCCCCACATTCCCTCCTCTGCCCTGCTCTCCTGTTCTTAGGTGGTGCCGAGGTGCTGACAGAAACAGACCTTTCACCTTTCCTCCTCTATGTCTTCACTCAGGGTCTCATTGATCTTGAACATATCAAATCGATTCATAGGCTGTGCTCAGACACTCTTCCCTACTCTGGTGCCCACTTCTCCCTTTACCTGCCAAATTCCTGCTTCAGCTACAAGAGTGAGTGGAATTAGTTTGATCATTGGTACCCATACTTGGCTAGTGATAGTAGAAGCTTTGAAACCTCAAAGCCTGGAGATTCTTAGGGAGTAGGCATCCAGGAATCTGGCCTCTCACAGACATTTCAGCTGAGTTTGATTCATCAAATGAAGAAATCAATGAACGAGTGAGTTCATTTGTTTTTCAGCTACAGCTGTGATAACAAATAGCCTTGCAATTGAGTGACTTTACTCTCCAAAGTTTTATTTCTTACTTTCTATGCAGTGTGGGTTAGAAGAATCAGGAGAGAGGAGTCTCTGCTCCATGAAATTTGTCAGGGACCCAGCCTTTCTCCAATGGTTCTGTCTATCACTAAGTTTCTACAGAATCTAGAAGAAGAGTGCACATTGAACCTGGCAGGCAGGAGCTTGCTCATCATGGCTTGTGAGAACCCCCTGCTAAATTTCTAGAAATTTTGTGAGTTGGTTATGAAATGAAAAGTATATTATGAAAGTTAGACTATATGAATTTATAACTAAATAGTATAAAAACAAAACATCAATTCTTAGTTACGTTACTTCATTTTACTGCTACCTTTACTTTTGAAGCTATTTATTTCTAAATTAATTAGAAATACTGCCTGTTGCATCTCGACTCCGTGTTCAGTGACTTTATGTTGGTACATCAAAACCAGAAGACAAGCAAGCACATTTGTACTACAGGAATTGGCAAATGCAACATACAAGGAATCCTTTCACTTGTGCCTTCTCCAGGGGATCAATTTTAGTCTGGGTGTCTAGACCTGGAAGTGGTATATACATCTTCGACTGGTAAAGACTCAGTCATATGACATCACCTAGAGGCACAGGTTTAGTTGACCCATAAGACCTAGAGTGTTTACAGCCCTGTCAGAACTCAGTCATTGAAATGAGTTCTCTCAAGGAAAACACTGTAAATAAAGTGTGTGTGTGTGAATGTGTGTCCATTTGTGAAAATTCAGAATACTTTTGTAAAATATTATGGTCAGGATACATTATAAGACAAGATCATGTCTTAACACGTTCATTGGTATTTTTGTCTAATCATGTTCATTGCTCCTGCAAAAATTTCCCTTTTCTCAAGACCTGTAATTTTATATTGATCTTACATTTGTGAATCAGGGTATAGTATGTCAATGAGAACACCTGCCTTGGAGGATAAACATATTTAAATATCAACCTTTTACTCTGATTGGTTTTGAAAGTTGGACTGATTAGATACAGATATTTTAAATCATAATTTCTAAAGAAGAAGCCATCAAAATCAGTTATATAATTGATTCTCAAATATCTCATTCATCAGAATGATCAGTGTTCTCGAACTGTAGTAACACATGTGTGCAAACTGACGGGTCTTAGATGACCTCGCACAGATAATATGTAAGTATTTAGCATAGATTGGGATACTTCTATAGTACTAATGTTCTCTGTGTTGTATTTGTATGTTATTTCTATCTGAAGTCCTATGTTGTAGTTTGTCTAGTATTATAGAATGGTATTAGGTGCCCAGAAATCTTCCCCAGGTTCCTATGAACATGTCGAATACTATTAAATGGAAACACAGATCGGTAGCATCTGTCTTGCATGTAAGGCTTAAGTGAGATGGTGTTTCCCTAAATCTCAGTCTAGACAAAGACCTCATTGTGCATCGTAAGGGATGAAACATGTTGAGGTTCCATCCCAGTTAGAATGATTATCACCAAGAGGACAAAACCAACCAATGCTGGTGAGGATGCAGGGGGAGAAAAAGGACCCCCTGTGCACCATTGGTGTGGATGCAAATTACTCACTATTGAAATCAGTATGGATATTGCCCCAAAAAACTTAACTTAGAACTACCATGTGATCCAGCTATACATTCCTGAGATATACTAAAGGAATCTAAGTCAGGGTATCACAGTGACACTTGCACATCCATGTCTGATGTAGACTTGACTATTGGCATAATTCCATGAGCAGAGGAATGGATAGGAAAGGATGGCATATATGTACAATGGATTAGCAAAGAGCCATTAAGCAAAACCCAAAACTATATTTTATCTTCAGGGATTGATGGAATTGGATATCATTATGTTAAGTGAAATCAGCCTGACTCAGAAGGATAAATATCCCATGTTTTCACTCAAATATAAGATAGCAATAATGAAGACATGAGGGAGAGAAGTGTGAGTAGGGGGGTTGTTGTGAATATGATCAAAGTACCTCTTAAGTCTGTATGAAAATGTTACAATGGAATACACTGTTGACAGATTTAATATGCATTAAATAAACACACACACAAATTTTGATGACTGAATCTTGAATTAGTTAAGTTCCCACTACAATCACACTGAGAGATGAGGGTGAGTCACAGCTGTGTGAGCTACTATTTAATTCAAAGTCATCTTGCCTATTAATAAACACAGAACACAAATTTGTTTCTTGGACATTGACGAAATGCTTTAATAGCCTTTCTCCTTGCAAAGAGCTGGGAGAGAAGGGTTTCACTCAATCACATTGTTTCAAAGAACCTGTCTTATCAAATATAACTGCTTGAGAATATGAGCAAATGAGGATATTTCCTCCATGGAGTACTTATTAATTATTATGGAATGACTTTTCACATTAATTATCTCAATAACAAGGAAACTTCTCCTTAAAAATGGGGAGCTAACATTTTATTCCCAATGGCGGCCATTCTTTGGAGGTTTGCAGATCTCCTGATGTAACTGGCCGAGGGCACCTGCTGCTCACCCAGGTCCGTGACAGCTGTGTGTCCAGTTGATGTTTCCCATCAGCTTCTCCCAGCCAGAGAGTGAGTGTGGCAGGGATACTGAGATAAAACCGTTCCAGGGAGAAGGGGCTTCTCTGAGGTTACTTTGGTTTGTGGGTTTATCTTTAGCTTGGCCCAATCTTCATAAGAACTCATGCCTTCTAGGTAGCCCGAAGCCAGCATCCTCCCACTCATCATTTGGGACCAGACTGTTTAATGCTCTGATCATTTTCTTAGGCTCTCAGGCTCCTTCCTGCTCTCATTTTCTCTAACACAGGTGTTCTCTTCATAGCCTCCTTGAATGTCTAGTCTTAGATTAGCCCATTCTTTTTCATTTATTTTAGACAGATATAAACCACTTGATTACATATATTTCATCTTATTTTAAAAATTAAAAATTTCTTTCAGGTGATTAACCATGTAATGATGGTAGGTATTTGTGTACCAGCATGTAATGTTTCAATACTTGCATACATTGTATTATGTTTAAATCAGGTTAAACACATCTAGCTTCACAACATTTATCTAGCCTGTGTGGTGAAAACATTGAAAATCATTTCTCACCTTTTGAAATACATTATCATTATCTGCTATCAGTCTACTGTGCAGTAACACCAGGACTTTTATTCCTATCTAACTATAATTTATAATGGTTTCTGTGTAGAATACCTTTAACCTGAGAATTTAAGAAGGACTTACAAAAAAGGAATTTTAATAATTTTATTTAAAAAATGCATAATTTATGATGCCCTTAAGAAAGATTAATGAAAAATGTCTAATTTTCCTTGTGGTTTTGCCCTATTATTTGGCTTTAATTTTTCCATGTTTAAGGAAGCTGTTTTACCCTAAGCCTGCTAAGTTTAATGAGTTTCCTTCAAGGACTGTCCTGTTTAAGATTTATTGATTGAAAATACATTTTTCCCAGAGGCCATGCTCTTCAATAAGTCCCTTATCAAGAAATGTACAACGAAGAGTTATTTTTTTTTCCTTATCGTATCATAGCTGAGAATCATCAGGTAAAGTTTTAGAAGGCATGGCCAATCTATCTGTTAGGAAATTGCTCTGCCTCTCACCTCATCTCTTCTCTCTTTCTCACATACACATATATGCACACATTTCCTTTTTATTAATTAAATTTCACACATTATGTGACACACACTGACCACTCTCATCTTCCACTCCTCTACCTAACCTGTCTTCCCCACCAGTCTCTCTCACATTCATGTCTATTCATCTTGTTCTGTGACCCACTGAGAGCAACCAGAGAAGTCTGTTATTACCGTGGGTTTGGGGCTGTCCTTTGGAACTTGGTGGCTTCAGCCATGGGTACACAGATAAAGATAGTGGCTCTCTCTACTCCATGTTCTATAAATAGCCAATGGTTCCAAACTAAAGGGTAGGGCTCCAATGGGCTCCTTCTTCTTCCTGAACTGATGATTGATAGGGCCTGTCTTTTGTTACACCTGGGAAGGTTTGATTGACAGTCTGGCAAAGGTAGTGGCTTCAGTTGGTTATCTTAATTTGGGATGATACGCAAGTCCGAGTAGCTGAGGAAAATCTTATTCTGCCTCCCAAGTGCTGCGGTTACAAGCTTGTACCACTGTACTCACTTTATCATTCTCTGGGCATCAGCGCACGTCAGACCAGCCCTCTACCAAGTAAACTACATCCATTGCCCTTCACCGACTTATTTCAAACACAGACCTATGGGATCATGGGGGTGGGTGCTGCTGTAGTAACTTCCTGCACAAAAGATGGTTAAAAGTGAATGAGTTCTTGTCTGGGCATGTCCCTCTCTCAAGTGGTCTGCTAAGCATGCCTCTAATGAACCTTGAAATTAGCCTGGCTCTGTTGATTCTGCTGGAGCCTTAGCAACACAGTCCTGTGGATATTTAATAAGGAAGCAGTTCATTTCTGGCAATGTGTCTTGCTGTGAATTTTGTCAGAAGGAAGATTATCAACAGTATAGGTATCTTCAGATTGTCTTCAGCTTGTAAAGTTTTAGTGAATTAATATCAGTGTGTGTGTGTGTGTGTGTGTGTGTGTATACATGTGGTGGCTCCTCTTGTTGATATCTCTCAATAAATATTAAGTTGATGACAATGATGATAGTCTAGACATTATATTAGAACTCATAACCAGTGTCTATTTGCATTGTGAAGTTTAATCCTACATGTTATTCTAAGAGGAATATGAAATAATTTCTAGCTCTGAAATAAGGGGATTGATGATCAGAGGTTAAACTAGATAAAACATCCTACAGTGCGTAAGAGAATGTAAGTTGAGAGCTATGGCAGCACTTGCATATGCTCATCAATATACATTACCTCTTCTTTAATGCATTTTGATTATATTTTCATACATAAAAATACTTAATAAGTCTTCTATAATTTTGGACGACCAATAATCATCATAAACTTTTAAATGAGATAATGTGTGTGTGTGTGTGTGTGTGTGTGTGTGATGTACACAGAGATCAGAGGATAACCTAAGATATCAGTCCTTGCCTCCCACCTTGCTTGGAACAGGGTCTCTTTTTCTCTCTTGAGATCCTGTATGCCAGGCTGTCTTGTGAGCTTCAGGGATTCTCCTGTGTCTGCCTTTTATCTCCCCACGAAGGCACTGGAGTTAGAGATGCATGTGTTAGTACGTCCTGCTTTCGTGTGGGTTCTGAGGATCCAAACTCAGGTCTTCAGGCTTGTGGGGGAAGCACCTATCGAACAGTCTTCCCAGCCCTCATTCTTTTTCTCTTAAGAGTGAAGAAAAACAATGCTTTTGTGTATTTATAAAATGCTAGGCCATGGTTAGTCATTTTCATATAAATGATCTTGCTTGCTCTCCGTGATAACAGTGTAAGAACAAACAATTTCCATTTTTACAAACAGTAGGAGGTTTCCTAGAAATAAACCTCCCTTTAGTGTTTTCTGAGAATGTTAAGAAGAAAGGATAAATTGTCGTGGAGGACTAAATTCATGCCAATTTATATAATGCAGGTAATTTTATCTCAGTTCTGTCATTTGATCCCTTTAATCTGACAAGGTAGGCAGCGCAGGTCATAACAGCCTCAGCTTTAGAGACAGGGAAGTGAAGTAGGAAAGAGGGAATAATACCCACCTAGAGCTGCTTACAGGTGATAGGAAGCAACTCGGGCTAACTCACACAGACACGATTGCTAGTGTCAGAGAATCTGGGTACCCCATTGAGACTCCCAAAGGAGGGGGTTATTCAAAACACCACAGGACTCAGTTCTCATGTTAGAAGATGGCTCACTGTTATGGTAACATGTATGGATGTCACAACTGAAAGTATATTTCATGTTCAACTCTTCCTTATATTTAAGACTTTGACTCTTAAACTCATTTTTATTCAGTTTCAAAATGGAGAGCCTTGTACCTTCCTTCATCTCTCGAGGAGGACCCGCAAATGTCAGGGTACACACTGTTGAGTGGCTATAAATAATGTCAATTTGTGAAAAGTAGTTTTACCTTTTATGGTGATTGAAAAGATATAAAAGCCTCCTGACATGTCCCTCTGGGGATTTGTACTGTCTTGGGCAAGGTGATACTTGGGTCAGCCTGAGCCACCCTGGTAGTGGCCTCAGGCCTTCAGTGGCTGCCACATTTTGGCACTATGCTGGGAGGGAAGGAAAGTAAACAAAGAGATGGAGTCAGACTGTACTATATCTCATGCCCCAGAGACAGATCACAGAAACCTTGAGTGGCATCCTGGGGATGGACAGGTTTATATCAGAAACCATGCTTTATCAAGAAAATTTCTACAATGGCTTGTTTCTGACACCATATAACCTTTCTCATTAATAATAGACTTCATTATTTAAATTTACTGCTATAAATTTCAAATATCAAATACTAAGCTGCTAATGAATTATTAGCTAGACTCTAAATTATAAAACCAAATATTTATTGACAGGGATTAAAGATAGGCGAAGTGTGAAATTTTCAAGTCTAATCTAAATACAATGAAATAATAAATACTGTAAGTCCATGCCACTTCCCACGTATGCTTTTCTGTTTTTTTTTTTTTTTTTATGAGATGTGGTCTCACCTAGCTCAGGCTGGCCTCCAACATGCTATGAAGCTGTGGATGACCTTAAACTCCTGATCTTCCTGCTTGCACTTCCCACATGCTTGGATTCTGGATGTGTACCATGGTGATACTTGGCTCTACTTTGATCACACTCCTGTTAAATTTTGCTTCTTTACTTCACTCTCCAGTTTGTCATATGGCATCCAATAAAATTGAAGGTGGCCTTGATGGTTTGCCAAATCTTGTACTTTGAGTGCTGATGTCATGAAGATAAAATGAAATTCAATCTGAAGTTCACCACTGAGATAAATATGTCCCAAGGCAATAAATACAACACTACTACTCTTTTAAAAATTATGCCTTTTATTTTTTGAGATTACTATAATTATTTTATTCCCCTTTCCCTGTCCTCCTTCCAAACTCTCCCATATTAGTTAGTTAGTGTTGGCTAGACAGAATAGGAGGGATAAGGTTAGACCATGGGCAATTATTAGTGTGGTTGAGCCAATGAAGCTTCAGGGGGGTCTGGATTATGTTAGCTACAATTACCAGTGCTATATGACTGGCTGAGGAATAAGATATTTGATAAAGTGGTTTAAGTGGGGATCTGAGTTTCTATATCATGAGGAGAATTCTATGATAGATTGTGTGATGAATAATGCTACTAATATAAATAACTTGGATAAATAATGTATTTTAAACCTAACCGAGAGTTTAATAGAGTTGATTGTAACTTAATGTCAGTTGGTGATTGTGAATTCAGTGTTTTTGACAAAAAAATATTAAAAGGGTAACTAGGCTGATAAGGAAGTCATAGTTGATTGATGTAGTTATGTAGAGGGGGAAGTTGATTGATTTTATTATATTAGTTATAGATATTAGGATAGGTAGTTGTAGGATAAATAGGATTAGGGTGATTGAGGAAGAGGTTATGTTTATTACTTTTATTTGGAGTTGCACCAAGTTTTTGGTTCCTAAGACAAATGGATTACTTCTGTCCTATAAAAGTGAGAAAGTCATAGGTTTAAATACACATGCATGAGTTAGCAGTTCTTTCATTCTTTCTTGGTAAATAAGGAGGTTAATCTCCTATTGTCAGATTCACAGTCTGATGTTTTGGATAAACTATATTTACATAGTGTGGGTCCCAAAATAAATTTAGGGTTTAGGGTAAGCAGGATAATGGGGATAATATGGAGTGATATAAGTGTTAGTTCTCATGTATGTGATGGTTGGAGGTTAATAATGTGCTTAGTAAATTTGCCTCGTTGGGTAGTGATGATAATGTATAGTGAGTACATGGCTGTAATGGTAATGTTGATGCCCATGAGGATAATGGAGAAGTTGAATCATGAGAATAATGATATTATGATTAGTAACTCACCAATCAGGTTAATGGAAAAGGGGATAGCTAAGTTTGCCAAGCTTGCTAGGATTCATCAGGTGGCTATTAGAGGGAATAAAATTTGGAGTCCTCAGGCTAAGATTATTGTTCAGCTGTGGGTGCACTCGTAGTTAGTGTTGGCTAGACAGAATAGGAGGGATGAAGTTAGACCATGGGCAATTATTAGTGTGGTTGAGCCTATGAAGCTTCAGGGCATCTGGATAATGATGGCTGCAATTACTAGTGCTATATAACTGACTGAGGAATGAGTGACTAGAGATTTTAGGTCTGTCTGTTGTAGGCAGATAGCGCTAGTTAGTCATGCCTCATAGTGAGAGTAGAATAAATGGGTATAGAACTCATGTTTACTTGACCAAACTTTAGCCAGGCTACAAAATTCTGAGAACTTGGGTAGGCCTTGAACTCTGGGGCAACTTGTTCCAGGAACTGTGAACTGAAAAACAATTACCACAGAATGTACTACCTCCCCCGCCCCAGGTTTGAAAACTCCCCAACTTGCAGGGGGCCAAATTCCTTATCCCCAGCACCAAGTTCCTTAGTCCTTAGCCAGCACCAATCAATTTAAAGATAGATATGCTAACCAATGAAACTCCGCTGAATGTACTATTGCTTGATTCTACCCTGCTGAAACATATAAAATCTGATGTAAAACTCCACTCGTGGTCGCCTCCCTCCCCTTGCATGGGGACTCTGTGAGTGCCGACCCCAGCGTGCTGGTAAATAAACATCTTTTTTTTGCATCGATCTTGAGTCCTGGTGATTCCTTGGTCGCCCCAAACTCAGGAGTCCATTTTTCGGGCTCAACATGGGTAAGCTATAGTTTTAGTTATTGGGTCAAGGGTGATGGAAATTCGTATTATGCTGTAGCTTCCTAGTTTAAGGAGGATAGCTGCTTGGATTATGGAGCCTGGAATTGGGGCTTCAATGTGGGCTTTTAGAAGTCATAGTTGGAGTCCATAAAATGACATTTTGATAATGATGGCTATTATACATGCTAGTCATATGGTGTTATTTGATCATGTGGGGTTGAGATGTAGGATGTTAAGAGATATAAGTATAAAATTTAAAGTGCCCATTGAGTTGGAGGTAAAGATTAAGGTAATTAAGAGTGGGATTGAACCAATGAGTGTATAGAATAGAAAATAAAGTCCTACATTTAGGTGTTCTGTTTGATTGCCTCATTGGGTGATAATAATTAGTGTTGGAACTAGAATGGCCTCAAATATAATGTAGAACACAATAAGTTCAGAAGCTGAGAATGTTAGGATTAGTAGAATTTGTAGGAGAATAAGTATGGACTGGTAGAAGGCTCAGAAAAACCCTGTGAAGAAAAAGACTTTGGAGACAATAAATAGAATTATTACATAACATAGGCCTTTTTGAACAATTGATGTGTGATGACCTTGATAGGTTCCTTTGCAGATGATGGCTCATCATCATTGGAGTATAGTTAGCATGTTTAGTATTAGACCAATTAGTAGGAGTATTATTGAGTTGAAGTAAAATCATATAACTAATCCTGAAGTAAGTGAGAGAGTGGAGAGTGCTTCTGTTAGTGGTCCTGGGCTTGGGTTAACTATGTGATATGTATGAGTTTGGTGGGCCATTATGTATTGTCACGTAGGTAGAGGCTTACTAGCAGGGTAAATATATAAGCTTGAATTAGCGCAATGGCAAACTCTAAGATAGTGAGAAGGATTAGGATAATGAAGGTGATTGTGGTGGCTGATGCTTGTGAGTATTAGAGTGCATGAGCAATTAAGTGCATGAGCAAGTGGCCTGCTGTAATATTGACTGTTATTCATACTGCTCTAGCTATTGGTTGAATCCTTATTGCTCTCTTTCAAATTCATTACCTCTTTTAAAATTAACTGTTGTTACATATACACACATATACATAAATATAACCTGCTCAGTTTGTACAATGTTATTTGCATATTTGTATATTTTCAGGGCTGATCATTTGGTATTGAAAAACTAAATGGTGTGCTTTTCCCTGGGGAAGACTTTCTTCCATTCATTTTGGTAAGACTTTACTTGAGTAAGCTTATCATATTTCTAGGAGACACAATCTCACAGCAAACTCCCCAATCTTATAATCTTTCCATCTTCTCATTCACAATGATCCCTGAGCCTTAAGTTTGGAAACTGTATTGTAGATGTACCTGTTGACTGGGTACATATACAATGTATTTGATGTATTTGACAACTCTGCATTTTGATTGGTTGTGATTTTCTATTATGGTCTCTGTTGCAAAGAGAAGATTCCTTGATGAGGGGTGAGGATGACCTCTAAATAAGGAAAAGTATTTAGAATGCAGTTAGGAGTTATGCTGACTTAGAAAAGTGGTGGTTGTAGGTTCTGTTCTAAGATACATGACTTCACTAGCCCCCAGCAGTTGGTTCTGTTTATGGTACCAGGAATGATTTCCCTGTTATTGAGCAGGTCTTAAGTTCATTAGAAGAGCTGTTGGTTACTATCAAGGTATGCATGCCATTAATGTACCCTTAGGGTTGTGGTGACATGATGGCCATTGTTGTGGTTCATAGCATCATAGCTGGGTAGGATGGTTGGTTGCTTCATTCCTTTGGAAAGTTGCCTGTTATCTTCTAATACCATGAAAGGTAGTTCTCAGGGAGGAAACCTGCAGGTCAGTTCCGGTCCAGTGGCCTCTGGGTCCTGTGTCTGAAGTGCAGAGTGTCTTCACCGATAGTGACTTAGCCTTCTGCCTCTAGGGGTCAACTAAAATCAATAGCAGTAGTCCATTTGTTTTTGGAGTCTCTTGGATATCCCTGGCCAACAACTCAAAAGAGGACTTCTCATGTCTGGTTGTTGGGTTTTTTGATAAGGTAGCCTTTGGGTCTCAGAGGGAGCTTTGTCAGACCAGATGGGAACATTTCATTTAAACTTTATATGTGCTTTCATACACTGACTTAAAAAACACTGCTGGTCTGATACTCCTTATTCAATGATGGTCTCAACTGTAAAATGAGATGGTAACATATGGAGCTACAAACTGGGACTGTAAAAAATTTCCAATGAACTTAAGATTCAGTTTTTTTTTAATGTGAGTATTTTAGGAATATTAAATGATCATGGGATTTGATTTCAACATTGAACTGTGTATCTGGTTATAGCATATGGTTCGTTTGTCCTGGAATAGTGCTTTTGGCTTGTGTGATTCTCTGAAAGAATTCTGCTTGTGAGCAACACTGGTATCTATCTACTTAATGGGAGAATTATAAAATGCCTCCTTCAAGGGAAGCACCTTTGGGTGAAGGAGGAGTGGACCATGTAATTTATGCACACACTCATGCAATGATATGAATAATGTCCTCTTTAAAAAAATTTTTTTTGATGGAAATTCGCCTTGAGTAAAATTTGTTTCACATGACATTACATACTGTACTCGGGTTTGCAGCCATAATCTTGTCAGAGTAGATTATCACATGATTGGAGCAGTGAAAAAATGAATGGGGGTTTAAACTTTTATGAAAAAGCACTTATATTGTGGAATAAGACTTTTTAATGGAGTGTAGGCATTAAACAGGCCTTGTATTAGGCTCTGAAATGAATGGGTCACTGTATAGCTTTCTAGTTTTCATAGCTTGATAAGATTAATGCTTGCTTATATAGCAAATTCAATGGCTCATTTAATTTCATATGAATGTTTAAAGTCAAATTGCTTTTGGATTAAGTCTAAACTCATTATTCATTTTAATGTCTGAAAGAACTTTCATTTTTCTTTCATTTTATTTAATCAAGTGCATCGTCATAATCAAGTAAAGGCTAAGGACCCAGATAGCTAAAATAATGTGAAAAGGAAATTTATTAATTTACAGTGAAAAGAGACTTATTTGTTATAAAATTTATTTAATCCTTTATGATGCTTATGTATGATGTTATTTGAGAGGAGAGAGAGATAATTATAGACTTTTGGTCATGCTTTCAAAAACCATATTGAGAAGCTGCTCATTTGGTTACCTGATATTCAAATCTCAGTCCTTGAGCAAAGATTACTGATGACTTTTATTTACACATGTTTCATTCATTTTCTTAAGTCTGCAAACACTTTAGGCATTGATCAAGCACCATGAAGGACTCACTATTGAAAAACATGACATTCAAAACAAACAAACAACAAAAAAACACATGACATTCCTCTTCTGAAAGGGCCAGAGCATCTGACAAAACATGAGTGAGGAAGCTTGTTCACTGATCTCCAAGATCACTTCTGAAGTCCTGTTTCCACAGATGTATCATCTTTCAGCTTATGATAAGAAAAGGAAAAAATTCCATTGTGTAAATGTACCACAATTTTTAAAATCCATTCGTCGGTTGAGGGACATCTGGGTTGTTTCCAGTTTCTAGCTATTACAAATAAGGCTGCTATGAACAAAGATGAGGAAACGTCCTTGTGGTTTGGTGAGGAATCATTTGGATGTATACCCAGAAGTGGTATGGCTGGGTCTTGAGGTAGTGATATTCCAAGTTTTCTAAGATATTGCCAGACTGATATCCATAGTGGTTGTACAAGTTTGCACTCCCACCAGCAATGGAGGATTGTTCCCCTTTCTTCAAAACCTCGCCAGCATGTGCTGTCACTCACTACTCAGCTATCAGAAACAAGGAAATCATGCAATTAACAGCAAAATGGATGGAACTAGAAAAGCTCATCCTCAGTGAGCTAACCAAGACTCAGAAAGATATACATGGCATCTAGTCACTTGTAATTGGATTTTAGCCATATAGTACAGGATAGCTATCCTACAACCAACACACTGAAAGGATCAGGAACACAGACTTTGTTACCTAATAGTGGGACAATTTGCCCTAGGGGTGCTGCCATGTAGGCCCCCAGTGCAAGAGGAAGCTCTTAGCCCTCATATGACTGTTGAACTGAGAGGGGCTGGTTTGTAGGGACACTCCACATTGGAGGAGTGGGATGGGTGGGAGAGGGAGGAGAGGGTGGAAGGGTGGAACCGGAAGGGGTGGAAAGAGGGCACTGTGATTGAGATGTAACTTGATGTAATAAATAAACATTGTAATGTTTAATGTAAAAGCAGAGAAAAAAAGAAAAGGAAAAATGTATTTGAATCTTTAAATTTGTATAGGTTGTATTGATATATTCATTATAACTATAGAACCAAGTCCTAATCTGAGAACTCTTTTGATACATACAGAACACATTGTCTTCTTTCCTATCTTTTCATGTTGCCCAAGTAAACATCATTATCTCCTGTGTGGATCCCAGAAGTAGAAAGCATTTATTGAACATAACTATGTTTCACAGCAAGTGCTGTGAGGGCAAGTATGAGCTGCACTATCTTGATCATTGCTTTGATTCAGATCTTCTTGGTCGTTACATTGTCTATAATGGTGCTCAGCATGTGGCAGGTGCTCAATAAATTTTTGTCAAGTGAGTTAATGACATAATTAATTAATGAAAGAGTAATGATTGACTCTATGAATGCTCTGACTTCAGTAATTCATGAATTACTAAAGGTTCTAGGTGTTTTATTCTCACCTATGGGCAATGAAACAAATTAGAAAGGTTAAATGATTTTTTCAACATACACCAATAAAGGTTGAGTTTCCTATGTCCAAAATGCTTGAGACAAGTGATATTTCAGGTTTTGTTTCTTTCCCATAGTTTGGAATATGTGTATACACAAAGGAGATGCTTTGGGATTGGAACCAAGTCTAAGTAAAATTAATTGATTTCATGTGTACCTTGTGTTAAGCAGCTTTCTACCATTGTAACAATATACCCCACACAATCAATTTAGAAAGAGAAAACTTATTTTGAGTCATAGTTTTAGAGGTTGAAGTCCATGTTCACGTAGCCCTGTTGCTTTGGTGAGGTACCATGTCATTGCTGGAGCATGTTGGGGAGGTCAGAGAGCAAACAGGATGAGTTTGGGGGCTTGCAATTCATTAGGAATTTCTCACTGAGCCTCTTCTTTTTAAAGGTTCTACCATCTCCCAATAGAGACAAATCTTTAACACTTGGACCTTTGACGGATGTTTAAAGTCTGTACCATAGTATACCACATACACTCTTATTACAGTGATTACAAAATTTGAAATCACTTTGTGTTTGAAATAAAGTTTTATGGTATGGGATTCTTCTACTTGTGGCCTCATGTCAGCACTCATAAAGTTCTGGATTTTACATTTTGGATTTTCAAGCAATGGACATCACATGACTTTAGCCCGTGCTGCAGGTAATGCTGTATGACTGAGTTTGAGACTTGGTCACCGTCTGTTTTTAATACATTGACACAACTAGAGATGACAATTCTAGCTCTCACCAAGTTAATCGACAATATGAACCATCTTAATACCCCAGCCCATTAAATCAGAATCACTGTAAAAATTGACCTTGACTTATGCATTAAAAATATTCTCTGTGATTCTAGTATCAGCTAGGGGTTGGGTTCACAATGACTACACTGTAGTAGGAATAGACAATGGAATTTGCAAAGCCTGTAACTTTAAAACTCTACTATCTGAGGCGTGCAATCTATCTCTCTATAGAATGCACTTGAGTGGAAAGCCAGATTCACTGAAGGCACCCTGGGCCTGTGGTCCCATGACCCATGTCTTATGGAAAATGGGTTATTAGGAGCAAGTATGAGCAACAACAACAACAACAACAACAACGTGTGTGTGTGTGTATGAAAATGCCATAGTAAATCCAATAATTTTGTACACTGATAAAATTCAGTAACAAAATAAAAATGATTTAATGGGAGTTTCTACAAAACATTGTGTAATATTCTCTCTCTCTCTCTCTCCTTATTCCTTCCTATCTACTATCTTTCCTTCTGTTAAAGAAAAACCATTCTGCTGTTCCACCACTAAATAGTAAGAAAGACTTCACTTAAGACTATTGCATTAGGGAAGAGGAAATAAGGTTAATTTTAAACACAAGGACACGTGGGGCTTTATAGCTGTTGAGGACAACAAGGAAGTAGATGTTTGGAAAATTAATAGGAAGAGACTTCAAGAAAGAACAGATTCTTGCCAGATGGGCCTGGCAGTGTTTGTGTGAAAGGGTTAAGGACTTAGACATCATGCATAGACGGTGAGGCCCATTATCAAATATCAAGGGTGGGAAATCCTATCTAAACTGTCAGTGGGATTCTTACTAAAGGCATGAGAAGGTCCAGGCTAGTTGAGAAGGGGGCTCAAAGGAGTGTGACTAAGCTTTGGTTAGAAAAAGGGTTATGGCTTGAGTATAAAATGTCCTCACAGGCTCATGTACTTGGCTTCTAGCTAGTGGCAGTGTTTTTGGAGAGTGTAGGCTCTTTGGGATGTAGGCCTAGCCATTCTAGCCTTATCAATGAGCCCTAGGTCCTGAGAGATCCTATCTCAAAAAATCAAAATGGATGGGTCTTTAAGAATAGCACCCAGGGTTGATCTCTGACATCTACACACACACACACACACACACACACACACACACACACACACACACACACACAGAGATAGATAGATAGATTAGATAGATAGATAGATAGATAGATAGAGAGAGAGAGTTTTGTTCAGTTTCTTCTGAGGTAGAGTTTCTCTGTGTACCTCTTCTGTCCTGGAGCTCTGTATACTAGGTTGTACTGAACTCAAGAGATCTGCCTGCCTCTGTCTCATGAGTTCATGGATTAATGGGAGTGTGCCACTACTGCCTGATAGGATTTTGGATTTCTTAAAAGTATGACCCAGCTGGGCGGTGGTGGCGCACGCCTTTAATCCCAGCACTTGGGAGGCAGAGGCAGGCGGATCTTTGCGAGTTCAAGGCCAGCCTCGTCTACAAAGTGAGTCCAGCACAGCCAGGGCTACACAGAGAAACCTTGTCTCGAAAAAACCAAAAAAAAAAAAAAAAAGTATGACCCAGACCATTAGCCTCAAGTATCGCCTTGACACTTGCTACAAACATATCTGTTTGGACCTCCTCCTGGGCTGCTAAATCAGAAAGTCTAGGACAAAGTCCCACATTTGTATTTTAGTGAGCCTTCTGGGCAGGTATCAATGCTTCCAGATCACAGATCAAAGGAAACAGTCTTGGATATGGGTCCTAGAAAGAAAAGGACATAAACCATACCCATACTTTTCTGAGATCCAGATGGTTAAACTAACCAGCATCCCAGCTGTCATACTGTTATTGTGGGACATTAGAGTGTGAGTTGAAATAGAGAAGCTGAGTTGGAAGGAGACCCATGGAGCTCACCCATCCTCTCCTGTCAAGGGTCTGAGGGCCATTTGTTCACAGGAGCTACAGATTGAGTACGCTTATGGCAGTGACTAGGCTGACTTCAGTAGATGCCAACCTAGAAACGAATGGAATTTATGGGGCGGGTTATTCTTACATTCTGGAAAGATCAAGAGTGTGATGTAAAAGTGAGCAATGAAGTTGGTTATAGAGTGGCAAAACCTATATGGTCATAATATAATTATTTTAATAGTAAAAAAGAAAAAGGAATTATGTGCC
The DNA here is from genome assembly GCA_907164525.1 of Lophiomys imhausi. Classification (NCBI taxonomy): domain Eukaryota; kingdom Metazoa; phylum Chordata; class Mammalia; order Rodentia; family Muridae; genus Lophiomys; species Lophiomys imhausi. Next base: position 7,773,706 of record CAJQZJ010032284.1, read on the forward strand.
ATTTCTAAGGCGAAGTCAAAAGCTTCTCATTTTCCACACAGAAAGTGGCACACTGTGATTTTTTTAAACCACAGGTAGATTGGCTTAGAGAAACATATTAGATAATGAATTATTCAGGGTGATTTCCTAGGCTGGGGGAGAGGCACACCTGTCTGAGATGCTTATAGACTTGATTAGATAACATTTGTCAGCTGCATCAGCCGCAGGTAACTCCTGACGAGAATTGTATTTCCCTGTAGGTAGTGGAACCAAGCAATGTTCCGAATTTCATGGGGCTGTTAAAGAGGTTTGCAGGAGTGTCACACTTAAGAGGCTGCACGGTGGTTGTCAAGATAATCAGACTATTTGCAATCACTAGTTTCTGCTCTCCGACCCCCCTTTCCTAAATGGTAATGTAAAATAGTTAAGAAGAAATGACACATTTGCATGCTATAAATAGATCACTTGCAGTCAAAGTGTAATAGATGTGTCGTTTCCTTGATAAATTCCTGTGAATTCTTTCTCTGCCTCTATCCCTGTCTATCTTTGGGAACAGTTCTTCAGTTGTGGACATGTCATAAACCAGGTTTTCCTGCCAAAATCTTGGTTTTCTGTGCCAAACTGCTCACACACGGGTGACTCTCCATTTTTCTTAAAATGCCTTTTTTTTTTTTATAGAAAACTTTGTTTCTTCTGTAATGCATCTTTGGCAACTGTTTTAATAATACTTCTCCCCAAAATGCACAATGCTATTTGCCACATTGAGGCAGAAACATCTGTGAATTTGCTGTTGGCGTGTTCAGTGAGGAGGCAGGGCTTAAGTCACCACAAAGGTGAGGAGTTTTAAAAGGTAGAGCAACTGAGCTCAGACCCAGTTCTGGGTGGCCTCGGCCATGCTTCTGGCCTTTCTCAGGTGGAACCAGTGCTCACTTCCAAAATACTGTGGCTTTAAATAGATATGATGTGCAGAGGGTTTCTGCTCAGTGTTAAGATGTCCCTTATAAAAGTGAGTTCAAATTAAAAATATTTTAGTCATGAAGAGAGAGAGAGAAAGAGAGGTACTTGTGTGCCTCTGTGTACATGTGGCAATTAGACGGCAGGTTTGAAGTCATCCTCTTCTTCCTCCGTAGGTTCTGGGATAGAACTCAGGCCATCATGTTTTCCAAGCTTGTGCCTTTCTCTGCTGAACCATTTTAGCAGCCCAGTTTAAGTTATTATTATTTTTTATTTTTTATGCAATTTAGGACAGTGGGCCTCAAAATCCATGTGATTTCCCTTTAGCACAGTTTTGTCATCCATGCTTGGGGGGGGGGTGTAGAAGGATCCCAAATTTACTTTGAGTAGAGAGAGAAAGAGATAGGGAGAACAAAGAACTAGTTGCCCTCTGACCCCCTCATTCTCTTCCTCTTCCCTTTGTTTTTCTTAATTTCTTTACTGTCATGCTGTTATTTTTGTGTCAATTATAAATGTGTCTGTCTGTGAGGCTAGGCGAGGAAGCGTTAGATAAGGGCCATCTCTAAAGGTTGAGAACTTAATAAAAAACATTGGCTGCTACATTTTCATTGTGAAACTTCAGCCTTGCAAAGGTGGGGGGGAAGAAATGTTTGCATTTATGACAGACAAAATAAAAGATATGCCAGATTCAGAGGCGCCGAACTCACATAACCTAAGGAAACAATTCTGCAGACAAGCCTGGATGAAGGAACAGAGAAAGTAGATCCAATTTCCAGCCAGAAGTTGCCCTGTGGTGGAGTGGTCTCCCTCCCCCATTTCCTCTGCTGAGCTCCTTGCTCAGCTTCCTAAGTTGCCCATCTTCCTCCTGGTGTGAACCCAGCTGCAGAGTGGCCAACTCTGCCTTCAGCCTTGAAAGTGAGTGAAGAGGAGAATTAAGTAGCAATTCCGAGACGTAATAACATTAAGAAATATCGCCTCAGACTAAAAGATTGCCCCCAGATTTTTGTCAAATGCTGAGGAAATGAAAGCAGAAAATTGTTCTGTGCCATTTCTGGAGCTTCACTGCTATTAGAGACACATGATAAACCCCACCAAATTGGCACTCCATGCGACTGGCCGGAGCAGATAGACATCACTTGCCCTTTTTAAAACAGTTAATATGGCATCTAGCTGATTGCAGCTAAATCGTACCCTCCCATTGAGCCCCCTTTTCGAGGCAGTGGCCGCCGAAAGCATAAATATAAATATGCATGTGAACATGCCTTGTGTTTCCCTACTTAGATGCTTCCAAAAAGGAGCTTGAAGGACATCAGCGGCTTAAGCTCTCTCCTTCCTGCTTCACGGGGATGTGAACTCAGATTGCCCCCAATCTTAGGCAGACTTTGGGTTTAGACTCTCCTAGCAAGGCACAGTGTGTTTTCGGAATGAAAGCTAAGTTTAAATCTGAACTCTGCTATTTATGTATTAGCAAAAGAATTTAAGCAGGTACCACCCTTCCCTGGCCTTTGAGGGATGAGATTTATTTCATTTTCATAGTGTTGCTATACTTCCATTTTAGCAAACTATACCTTTTTTTTTTCTTTTTTTGCTTGTTTAATTTTGTTTTTGGTAGTTGGATCACTTTCGTAAAGGAGAGGGATTGAGAGGGGATGAGAAGGGGAGGGCTTGGAGAGGGAAAAAGCAGAGCATGTGTCATAGTAAGGATTTACATTGCATGACCAAAAGCAACTTGGGGAGGAAAGGATTTATTTCATCTTATAGTTCCAGTTAACAGTCTCTCACTGGGAGAAATCAAGATGGGATCACAAGTAAGATCTGAAGTAGAGCCGAGGGAGAGAATGCTGCTTTCTGGGTTTGTTTTCTTTTCTTTCTTTCTTTCTTTTTTTTTTTTTGGGTTTTCCAGACAGGGTTTCTCTGTGTATCTTTGGCTGTCCTGGACTCACTTTGTAGACCAGGCTGGCCTTGAACTCACAGAGACCCACCCACCTCTGTCTCCCGAGAGCTGGGATTAAAGGTATGCGCCACCATGCCCTGGCTGGGTTTGTTTTCTTATACACCTAGCCAGGGACAGCGCCACCCACTGTGGACTAGGCCCTCTCACTAATCAAGAAAATGTGCCACAGACTCACAGATAAGCAATCTGGATAGAGGGGTTTTCTTAATTGAGGGGGTCTTTAACCTAGATAAGTCTAGTTAGAGAAGAGTCTACAAAAAAATTAACCAGCACAGCACAAATAAATTGGGGCAATTAAGAGACAAAAGGGAAGGGAAAGAAGAGAGAGGGAAATAACAGGGACTTGTGAAATTGAGAAAGTCCCACAAGGAGGTCAGGAATAGTTTCAGAATTCTCCCAAATTAGAAGTCGTGGTGGGAAATTTCAGAGGCAATTGTGATCCCCCCCTCTATATATATCATAAATATATAAAAATAAACATAAATAAGTATATAATACATATTTTAAAATAAAAGCATACAGAGAATAGGTTCCTTTAATATTCCCAAGTTTAGTTTGATAGCTGGTCTATACAGAGAGTGAACCCAAGGGCCATGGCTTCTGTTTAGATTACACGTATGGGCATTTCTTTAAGCTACCTAGATTTAATATGAGGCCTTGCTATTTCCATTTTACATATAGTAGTTCTGAGAGTTACATATAAATTATTGTTTGACGGTATCAGGTCTTTTATTCAGATTTATCTGAATGCCAGTCTTTTTCTGTCCAGATGGATTCCAAGAAGAATATATGGGCTGAGAAACAAATGACTGTTAAGTAGCAGGAATTGCTTTGTGAAGAAGCTTTTGTGCTTTGCCAAGTTGTAGATGGGGTGGGCAGTTGGTGTTGACAAGGACTAGTAGTCACTGCCACGTACTCATTTACCAGTGCACTCACTCATATTATTATTTATTAGCTGTAAATTTTATGTACTTCAAAGATTTGGGGAGATAATTATACGTAAAATAGTAATGGGTATGGAGATTGGGTTGGTCTCTGTTCTCATGGTGTAGTCATAATGAAAAGATGAGTATTCATCATCTATGGGCAAATCATTAGGTCATAGATCAAAGTACTTAACAGGAAGGAATATCATTTTCTGAGAGGCCATGGTGAGGGGAAGAAAAGAGATGAGCAAGTTAGGGTGTCACTTTTCAGAGGATGTCAGTGAAGTTATCTGAGACTGTGGCACTGGAAGGGAGCTGATCAGGCAGTCTAGGGGAAAGGATAAAGGGGAACATGCAAATCAGGTCATGCAAATAGAAATCCCTCCAAGCCTGCGGACTCACATAGTGTGCAAAGAACAAAGGAAGTAAATGTGTGGGCTGTGTAAGTCAGGGGAAAAGATACAGAAGATGCAATTAGGAGAATGGGCCAGGCCTGCAGTGTAAATAAACCTGAGTAAAGATTGTAGACATTGTTGTTAATATGATGGGAATAGTTAGACATTTCTGAGCAAAGGAATTGCCTGATTTAACACACATATATATATTCAAATATATGTGTATAAGTATTTCTACACACACACACACACACACACACACACACACACACACACACAACCTGGCTATCTTTTGAAGAATAGATTGAAGGAGACTTGAGACGAGGAGACATATATCTGGTACGTGTTGCCACAGGTCAAATGAAAGATGCTGGGGCTTTGACCTTGACCAAGGTGGTTTGGAGGCAGAATAGAGAGGCAGGGAAAAATTGGGGGACATGAGAAGAGAGAGAGGGATCCGTTGTAGATGGTGTTAGCAGTGGGCTGGAATCCCAGCCTAATTAACCATGGTTTGAAGTTTTTCCTCCCATAGACATGAACCTGCAGTTTTCTAGTAAACTCACCAGAAACTCCATTTATGGGAGTCATATACTAAACTCAATGATGCTGGTTTTCCCTTGTCCAATTATGATTCCATTTAAGGCATCTGTGGAGCTTCCTCAGATGTCTTATCGAAAGAGAAGAAAGATACACATGGCATGTATTCAGTTACAACTGGATTTTAGCCATCTATTACAGGATAACCATCCTACAATCAACAGACCCAAAGGAATAGAGACTTGATCTTTGTTACCTGTTAGTGGGACACTTCACTCAGTGGAACTTCCATGTAGGCCCCCAGTGTAAGAGGAAGTTCTTAGCCTTCATGTGTCTGATGTACTGAGGGGGGGCTGATATGTAGGGGAACCCCACACCTCAGGAGTGGGATGGGTGGGAGAGGGGGTAGATGGTAGGAGGGTGGGACCAGGAGGGGTGGAGGGAGGGGACTATGATGGAAATGTAACTTGAATTAATAAATAAAAGTTTAAATTAAAAAGAGAGAGGAAAGAGCAAATAAGGTTTCCTAATACACTTTCCCCCAACATAATATTTTTATTACTTGGGAATTTCATACAATGCACTCCATGATACTCGATTTCTATTCCTTCAAGGTCTACTCTCCTGCCCTTGCAGTTCCCCTCAAGAAAAGAAAAAACCCACCAAATCCAATTTGTGTTGTCCACATACTCATTGGAGTATAAGCATGCTCAGTGGCCAGCCCCTTAAAGAAAACTGAATGTCTCCCACCCCTTCCCCCTCAAGAAGCCATCAACTGTGAAGAGCTACATTTTGCTGCCTTTATTACAGTTTTAAAGGACTATCTTCAGTAGTTTCCTATCTGGATGCCCCCCCC
>CAJQZJ010032284.1:7779316-7791226 GCA_907164525.1 Lophiomys imhausi
GTCTCTAGTTCTGGTACTATCCAGTGCATGCACCTCTGTTCAGCCATCTTTTTTTTTTTTCAATTCCATGAAATCACTTTTTAAAAACACCTTCCCATAAGACCTGCCTTTTTTCAGTTGTTATGGAGATATGTGCACTCTGCAGGCTCATTCTTTGCCATTGCATCTCCCCTGGAAGATAGGAACATGATCACATGGGTCTTTCAGGCTCCTCAGGGAGACCCTGTGCCCTGTGGGTGCTGGCAGTTGCCACCATCTTGAATCTCTAAAATCCCTAAGAAACTTTTGAGATGCAACTTGAGAGTCACCAAAATGGTGTGTACAGTGGTAAGACAATAAATTTTTTACCCTACCTTGTGGAGCCCATACCACACTTGGGTATGTCTTACTTTCTCTTACTCTCCATGGAGAAGAGTATAACCCAATCTAGGTGTTTTTGAATATGTCTCATTCTCTCCATTCTTGTGCTAAGCCTACATTAAAATATCTTTTATTATTTAATTTTATATGTTTAACCTTATTGTAAAAATGTGCAAATAAAAACCATCATACATGCTTGAACCCCTCTAAGTAGGGGAAATAAAATAGATATCAGAAGTAGATGGAGAGGGGGAACTGGACAGGAACCTAATGTAACTGCCATCCTAGAGGCTTTATCCAGAAGATAATGGAAATAGATGCAGAGACCCACAGCCAAACATGAGGCAAAACTCAGGAAGTCTTGTGGAAAGTTAGAGGAAGGTTTGAGGGAGCTGGAAGAGTCAAGGACACCACAAGAAGACCTCCATAGCCAATTAAATCAGACACAGGGGGGCTCATAGAGACTGAGCCACCAACCACAGAACTTGCATGGTCTGGTCCTAAGTCCACTACACATATAAACCTGATGGCTGCTTGGTCCTCAAGTGGATTGCCTAACAATTGGAGCAGGGACTATCTCTGACATGGACTCTGTTGCCTCCCTCTGGATCCCATTTTCCTAGCAGAGCTGCCTTGTCTTGCTTCAGTAGAAGAGGAGGCACTTAGTCCTGATGAGACTTGATGTGCTAGAGTAGGCGGGAATGGGGTGGGTGGGTGGATGGGGTAATGGGAAAAGTAGGTGGGAGGGTGGGACTGGGAGGAGAGAAGGGAGGAGGTTTGCAATTGGAATGTAAAATAAACAAAAAAATAAATTAATGAAAAACAAAACAAAAAAACCATCACACACTGAAATTAGCCAGACCTCAAGACTCTATGAACCAAACTTTTATAGTTAGAATAGCCATTCTGAAGCTGAGGAGCTTTACACTGGATTTTACACTTTCACTATGGAAGGTATTTGTATGTACTTATCCACCATCAAAACAAAACAAAACAAAATAAAAATCCATGACAGAGTTAGAAATAGGAAACAATTGGCTTTGGTTATATGTCTCTTTCTCTTAACTCTTGTGCTAAGCCTACATTAAAATACATTTTCGAAAACTATCAACTGTTTCATTATACTGGATATCTTGAAATTCTTTTCATTGTCAAAACTACAAATACCAATGTGTCCTGCATTGAGGTTCCTAAAAGTCTAGGGGAACTCAGCTTGCTGAAGGCAATAATGAAATTGTTTCTCTATCCCCTCATCATGGACAGTTTTAGGAATTCTAAAATAATGTAGTATACGTATAAAACTATACCTATGTGTACAAGCCTTAATTCTAACACAGCTAGCAGTCCCTTGGGGGAATTGTGTGTGTGTTTATCTGGGCTTGCGTAGGAATAAAGGTGACTGTTCCCACCATGGGCACATGTTCCCAATATCAAAATGTCTTAGATCCAATTTGCACTCCAAGGGCACAATGCGAACCACAGACAGAAGGAAGCCCATTTTGTCATTTCCTTTTCAAATATCAAATTGTATTAAAGAAAACATTCTTGTCAGTCACAGGTGCAGACCAGAGGGATGAGTGACAACTCAGTGTCCTCTCTTTGATAAGTTTTCCCCCTTGGCAGCTTCCAGTGTACCTTTAGGAAGAAACTTCAATTTATCTCTTACAGAGTAGATCTGTGTCTCAGAGCCAGCAGAGAGATGTTTAAAAGTGTGCGTCTAGCCTGAGATTCTCATAGGAGAGGAAGGCAAGAGCAGAACAGCGTCCTCAGTGCTTGGAGAGCTCAGATGGGTCGAAGCCACAGAATCTGTCATTGCGATCCCTTGCATTCCAAAATATGTCTCATATCTGTGTATTTGTGTTTGCTCCAGTCTTGATGATAAGCAGAGGCTTAAAGAAATGACATACATTGCTAGGAAAAAATATATATATATACAAATTAGCTGACTTATAATTGCAAATGTGAAATCCTTAAGGAGAGACTTATCATAGGTTCTCCGTTTTCAATCAATCCCCAGTTGGCTATGCACGTATTTTACATGAATTATTGAGCTACAACTAACCTATATTTGGAGGTCTTATTTCTTCCTTGGTTTCTGTGATAATTTAAGCATCCCACTTACAAAGAATTTATGCTAGGGACATTTTTATAGGAACTGCCTTCTTTTTTCTTTTTATATTGTAGTCTTTATTATTTAAAAAAATTTAAATTTAAATATATTTTGGTCATATTCTTTCTCTCCTCCAAGTCCTTCCAGATCCTCTCTCCCTTCCTTCCCACACAACTTTAAGTTCTTTCTCAACAAACAAACAAAACCCCAATACAACAAACCCCTCCAAAACCAAGAAAACAAAAACCACACCCAAAACAGAAAGAAAAACAAACAAAAACACACCAAAGTATAACCAAATAAAAGCACACATAAAAAACTGTGGGGTCCAGTTAAATTTTAGGTTGTTTAGGAATTAAAGGATGTTCTAGGTCTAAGAAGATGTCTTTAAGTTGGTAATGCAAGTTAGGATGGAAACTGAGTTAGGTATAGAACTTTAAACTCATTGAGATAGATAATAGAATATTAATATCAGTTGCCAATTACATATGGACTGGTCATTGGGAATGTATGTTATACCTTATAATTTTCATAATTGTGCCCTGAATATCCTTATTGTTTTGTATTGTATTTATTGTTATAAGAAAAAGAGCTTGGACATTGGGAATATATGCTAAGCCATATAACTCTTATAATTGTGGCCTATTTATTTCTGTTGTTTTGTATTGTATTTATAGTTATAAGAAAAAGAACCATTTTTTGGACTGAAAGGGAGAGCTGTTGGGGGGAAAAAGAAATACCTTAAACTAAAAAAAAAAAAAAAGAAGGGAAGAGGATGGGGGGTTGAGGGGGAGGAGGGTGGGAGGGTGGGACTGGATGGGGGAGTAGGGAGGGGATTGTGATTGAGATGTAAGTTGAAGAAATAAAAAATAAATTATTAAAAAAAGAAAAAGAGCTTTTTATTGGACTAAAAGGGGGAGTTTCTGGGGGGAAAAGATACACCTTAGATTAAGAAAAAAAAAACAGATAGGAGGGTGAGGGGGAAAAGGGTAGGAGGGTGGGACTGGGAGGGGTTGGAGAGAGGGGGACTATGATTATGATGTAACTTAAATAAATAAATAAATGTTAAAAAACCAAAGCTTTTCAGTTTCATGAGGTCCCATTTATTGATTGTTGGTCTTAGAGCCTGAGCTATTAGTGTTCTGTTCAGGAAGTTGTCATCTGTGCCAATAAATTTGAGACTTTTCCCCACTTTTTCTCCTATTAGATGTAGTGTGTTGAGCCTTATGTTAAGGTCTTTGATCCACTCGGACTTAAGTTTTGTACAAGGTGATAAGTATGGGTCTAATTTCATTCTTTTACATGTGAACATCCAGTTAGACCAGCACCATTTGTTGAAGATGCTGTCCTTTTTCCATTGTGCGGGTTTGGATTCTTTGTCAAAAATTAGGTGACCATAGGTGTGTGGGTTCATTTCTGGGTCTTCAATTTGATTCCATTGATCCACTGGTCTGTTTCTATACCAGTACCATGCTGTTTTTATTACTATTGCTTTGTAGTACAGCTTGAAATCTGGGATGATGATGCCTCCAGATTTTTTTTTTTTTTGTACAGGATTGATTTAGCTATTCTGGGTTTTTTGTTATTCCATATGAAGTTGAGAATTATTTTCTTCTAGGTCTACAAAGAATTGTATTGGTATTTTGATGGGAATTGCATTGAATCTGTGTATTTCTTTTGGTAGGATAGCCATTTTTATTATGTTGATCCTACCTATCCATGAGCATGGGAGATCTTTCCATCTTCTGATGTCCTCTTCAATTTCTTTCTTCAAGGATTTCAGAAACAAGGAAATCATGCAATTCGCAGCCAAATGGATGGAGCTAGAAAAGCTCATCCTGAGTGAGCTATCCCAGACTCAGAAATATGCACATGGCATCTACTCACATACAATTGAATTTTAGCTGTGTAGTACAGGATAACTATCCTACAACCAACACACCAAAAGGATCAGGAATATAGACTTTGTTACCTATTAATGGGACACTTTGCACTAGTGGTGCTGCCATGCAGGACCACAGTGCAAGAGGAAGCTCTTAGCCCTCATATGACTGCTGAACTGAGGGGGCTAATATGTAGGGACACCCCACTTTGGAGGAGTGGGATAGGTGGGATAAGGAGAGAACAGTGGGAGGGTAGAACTGGGAGGAGTAGAAAGAAGGAACTGTAAACTTGAAGTAATAAGATAAACATAAAAAAACCCCAAATACTGTGGAGTCCATTTTATGCTGGTCAGCTATTTCTGAACTTGAGACCTGTCCTGGAGGAGTTGATATAACCACATTGGAGAAACTGATTTTTCTTTTCCTGTAGATATAAGTGTCAATGCAGTTGTTACAACATTTAGCCTAGTGGGTAGGTTTTTATTCATTCATTCATTCACTCACTCATTCATTTAGAAAATATAACCAAATAAAATATAATAAGATAAAACAAAAACTATCACATCGATGCTGTACAAGACATATCAACAGAAAGAAAACAGCCCCCCAAAAGCCACAAAAACCAGAGAACCACTCTTTCACCCACTTAGGAATCCCATAAAAAACACTAAACTGCTGTGCATGCTGCTTTAGTCTCCGTGAGTTCATAAGAACCTTGTTCATGTTGATTTAGAGGGATTTGTTCTCCTGGTGTCCCCCATCTCCTCTGGCTCTTGCACACTGTTTATACCTCCTCTTCACTGAGGTTTCCTGAGCCCCGAGAAGAGAGATTTGATGGAGACCTCCTATTTAGGGCTGAGTGTCCCAAGTCTCTCACTCTGTGTATGTCTGGCTGTGGGTCTCTGTATTTGTTCATAACTGCTGCAGGAGGAAGCTTCTCTGATGATGGCTGAGCAAGGCACTGATCTATGATTATAGCAGAATATCATTAGGAGTCATTTTATCACTGCTTTTCTTGTTTTGGGTAAGGATTATTTGGTTTTACCTTAAGGTCCCTGGGCTACCTAGTCTCAGGTTCTTGGAAACCCGAGCAGTGTTGGGGATGGGTTTCATATCATGGAGTGGGCCTTAAGTCAAATAAATTATTGGTTGGTTACTCCCATGAGCTTTATGCCACCTTTACTCTAGCATATCTTGCAGGTAGTACATTATTGTAGATAAAGTGCTTGTGGCTGGTTTGGTGTTTACGTTTCTCTTTGGATAGTGTTCAGAGTACTTTCCTATACCAAAGCTGCTGGAACTTAGGGGTGAAGGTTCTATGTGGGCACTGGCTCGATATCTCCATTTTCTTTTTATCCCTTTCATTTATTTGTTCATTTTACATCTTAATCACAGCCTCACTCCCTCCTCTCCCCCCAGTCCCACCCTCCCACCCACTTCGCCCTCCCCCCATACCATCCCACCTTGACACATCAAATGTCATCAGATATTTTCATTTTCAATGAATTGTGTAAGCATTGTCTTCAGTAATGGGACTATGTTGTCAGTTTGTGCAGAGTAACCTATAATCTTGCAACAGCCTGGGTTGTTTGGGGATTCCTGTGAGGCCCCGTGGCCAATAATTCAATTAGATGTAACCAGTTGTATCATTGGAAGCTTCATTTGGAGATAAGATATGGCCAATTGGGACTATTTTTGTTTTTATTTTTTAAATGTTTATTTATTACTTCAAGTTACATCTCCATCACAGTGCCCTCTTTCCACCCCTCCCTGTTCTACCCTCCCATCCTCTCCTTCCTCTTCCACCCATCCCACTCTTCCAAATTGGAATGTCCCTACCTATCAGCCCCTCTCAGGGCTAAGAACTTCCTCCTGAACTGGGGCCTACATGACAGCACCCCCAGGGCAAATTGCCCCCTTAATAGGTAACAAAGTCTATCTTCCTGATCCTTTTGGTGTGTTGGTTGTAGGATAGTTATCCTGTACTGTATGTCTAAAATCTAATTATAAGTGAGTAGATGCCATGTGCATCTTTCTGAGACTGGGTTAGCTCACTCAGGATGAGCTTTTCTAGTTCCATCCATTTGTCTGTAAATTTCATTTTTTAAATAGCTGAGTAATACTACATTGTATAAATGTACCACATTTTCTTTATCCATACATCTACCCATCCATCCATCCATCCATCCCATCCATCCTTCCATCTGTTGAAGAATATGTAGGTGGCTTGCAATTTCTGGCTATTATGAATAGAGAAACAAAGAACATGATTGTGCAAGTGTCTCTGTGGTAGGAAGATGCATCCTTTTGATATATGTCCAAGAGTGGCATATTTGGATCTTGAGGTAGATTGATTCCCATTTTCCTGAGGAACTGCCACACTGATTTCCATAGTGACTGTATGACTTTTCACTCCTACCAGCAATTTATGAGTGTTGTTCTTACTCCATATCTTCTCCAGTATAAGTTGTTTTGATTTGCATTTCTCTGATGGCTAAGGATGAGGAAGTGCCTTCTTAAGACCTCAATATTTTCTCACTTTCCTGTGGATAGATTCCATGAAGGCAGTTCTCGAAGGGAGGAAATCTTTGGAAAAAAATGGGAGTGCTATCAAGAACTCAGATGGGATTTTCTAGATTTTATAGCATTCAAATCTTTGGAAATCATGATGCTGGAAATCATTATAGAATCAACACAGAACATACTCACTACTGAGCTCAAATAAGATAACTTTTGAATATTGTATATAGCCTTAAAAAGAGATTAACTAAACACAAAGCATTGTAATTTATTAGCAAACAATAGGATGAATACTTGTTGAAGTCTTGAGGCATTTTGGTTTAATGGGTTGAGTTTAAAAACTCGAGCTATTCAGAATTATGACATTCCATTTGGAGTAAGTTCTCTCTTGTACGTAGTGTAGTCCTGCCTCTGGGAAATCAAGCATGTGTGGGAAAAGACTCTGGGAAGGACATACCTTTCTCTTTCCTAGTAACCACATTATTATGTACACAGACTTTTAATGAGGGAATGGTGACCCTTGACATTGTATTGTGGTCATTGTCCCATTACTCCTTTTTCTTACCTTCCTCTTGCTCCTCTTCTTTCCCCTTCTCCTTTTCTCTTTCTCTTTTGTATTTTCTCATTTTCTTCTTCTGTTTATACTTTTTAAAAAAAATTGACGAAATGTCACATCTCTTGGACATTCCTCCTTGTCACCTGAAACTTTATTTCCTTTGACTGACATATCTTCAGTATACCTGCTTTCTTCCCCAACACCATTCTGTTCTCTACTTTCGTGGGTTCAAGCTGTCAAGATTCGACATATACTTAAGTGAGATCATGTGACATTTATCTCTTTACGCCTGGCTTATTTCACTTAATGGAGTGTTGCCCAGGTTCATCCATATTGAAATGGCAGGATTTTCCTTTTGTAGAAATGTTTCAGTAATATCCCATCATATGCATATACCACATGTTCTTTGTCCTTTGGTTGATACCATGCATTGCAATAGTGAGTGTGAATAATGCTGTAATAGACTGGGAAGTGAAGCCTAGTCTTGGCTTCTGTTCATTCTTTAGGCATATATTTAGAATACATTTATCATATATTTAGCATATATTTAGCAGTGGGAGTGCTGGAACACAAACATAATTTGAAGAAAACTCAGCACTGTCTTCTTCCCTTTCCATCAGTGGTATGCAAACATCCTCCTTTCTCTCCATTTTCACATGCGTCTATTATCTTTTGTCTTTTTGATAATAGCCTCTCTTACTGGCCTGAGGCAATATATCCTATACACTTTGATTTTCATCTCCTTAATGATTAGTGATTTTGAACATTTCTACTGGAAACTGTTAGCTATTTGTATAGCTTCTTTGAAAAAAAATGTCCATTCATATATTTTTTCCCATTTAGAAAGTCAGTTTTTTTTGCTATTGAGTTGTTTGAGTTTTTAAAAAAATATATTTTGTATATTAAACCTTTATTTGACATGACTGTTTTCTCCTGTTCTGTAGGCTGTCTCTTGTTTGATTGATCCAGAAGATTTTAAAATTGATATAATCTCATATGTCTATTTCTGTTTTTGTCACTTATGCCCATGGGTACACATCCAAAAACCACCAAAACAAATGAACAAATGCCCCCAGACAAAACCATTGCATACATTAAAGCCAGTGAGCATGTTTTGCATTTTCAGGTTTACATTTAAATCTTTAACCAATTTGAGTTAGTTGTGATCAGTCTTGAAAACAATGATTCAGTTTCCTTCTTCTGCACGTAGATAAGCAGTTGTCCTGCATTTTATAATTATACTGAAGGAGCTTTTCTAACAGGGGCAAATAGTTTAGAGGCTCATTGCAAGTAGTGATATTGAGTCACCCGTGGTGGCATCAGCTGCTGGGTGACTATTCTGGTTGCAGGTCAGTGGTGGAGATTTTACTAGGTCATTTTTATCTGATCCCTTTGTAGATAGTTTTAAGTCACCATGTGGTTGTTGGGAATCTAACTCAGGACATCCAAAAGAGCAGAGCAGCCAGTGTTCTTAACCCCTGAGCCATATCTCTAGCTTGGTCATCTTTGTCAAATGCCCTTGGCTGTGTCTTACTGGCAGTGGGGCTTCTGTTAGATCCTGTCCATTTTCTCAGATCTGTTCTTCCTGTTCATTCTGTGAGATGTAGTCTATCCTTCCAAGAAGCTCTTCTGAAAGTGTGATTTAGAATTGATTCTTGCTGCATGCAATCAGGAGAACTAAGTGGACTGAATAACAGCAGGTTCTGCATGTTACCATCTGCCTATCCTTGTTTGACCTACTCTACAAAGACTAATTTCCATCCCAGCTCTTGAATGGAGCCCTCCCAGGCTAATTCATTTCTGCAATGATTTTTGTACTTTTTGAGTGTGTCTGGCCTAACACTTCACATTTTGTCATGTGATAACTGACAATTAAAAAAAATACAGAATTAAGTTAATTTATTTCAATGCCTAATTTCATCAAAAGTTCCTCAAGGGTAGTCTTGATCTCTATTCTTTCTCTGGTACAACTTTGAGAATGAGGGCAGCAAAAACCAGAAGGCCAGAAAATCTCTGCTTTAAAAATATCACCTAGTGCTTTGTGGATTAACAAACGACAGTACTAAGCTGATGTCTCTCTGTGTTAGCATTGACATTGTTTGGGTTTATAGCTGAATGAAGACACTAAAATAAGTAGATACAATTGAGCATGAACTCCAGAGCTAACAACCTTGGATTTGACATTGGAAAATGTTCCCTTGATTAGCTGTATGAGCAAGCCAGCTTACTATTTTCATTAGTCAGTGAGCAAAACAAGAATGAACAAAAAAAAAAACAACTGAAGAGACCCTTTCTTCCCAGTCTATCACAAGCTAATCCATGCTGTACTTTTGCTACAGCTAAGAGAGTGTTGGTGCAGCTGGATTAACCCATGTGTTAACCCAGAGAGACGATCTGGCAAATGCTGCCTGAGTTAGTTCCATCGTAAACTAAGGAGTTAGACAGAGCTCTTCCCTATGCCACTTGCTACTTTCAAACAGGAGCATGAAGCTGCAGGCAGGCTGGTATAGACTCTTACTGTTCATGTGGGATGCTTGGTATCTATGGTCCTATGTATGGTCCCATACATTTTGGAAATTCTTTACTTTGTAAGCACAGCAGCTTTTCACTCTTGTGTTAGACGGTTTTTCATCACTGTGATAAACACACCAGAGGAAATTATCTTGGTTCCTAGTTTCAGAAGTTTCTGTCATGGTTGTCTAGCTTTATTCATTTCAGGTCTGTTGTAAGACAGAACTTATTGTGCAGAGTGCCCAGTGTGGGAAAGCTGATCATCTTACGGTAGCCTGGAAGAAACGACCTGAAAATAGTTGCCATGGGAAAACATCCTTAGAAAGCAGTTCCTCAATGACCTACTTTCTTCCAACAAGGCTCCCAAAGTTTCTGCCACCTCCCACTAGCCTGTGAAGCTACAATTCCATGCATGACATGGTCCACCCATGAGGTCAGAACTCTCGCAATCTGGTAGGTTCTCAAAAGTCCACTTCTAAGGACTGCTATACAGGACACCACGCTGTTAATCTCAGAACTTTTGGAAGAACATCTGTGATCCAAACCGTAACATCCATGAAAGTTGAAAACACCAAAATTCTAATTGTTCGGGGGCTGGACAGATGGCTCAGAGGTTAAGAGCACTGGCTGTTCTTCCAGAGGTCCCGAGTTCAATTCCCAGTAGCCACATGGTGGCTCACAGCCATCTGTAATGGGGTCTGATTCCCTCTTCTGGTGTGCATAAAAACAGAGCACTCATATACATAAAATAAATAAATAAATCTTTAAAAATTCTAATTCTAAATGCCTTTGATCCGGACTCAAGTGATGTGTAACTCAGATTTGAATTAGAAAGCCATGATATTAAAAAAAAAATCCATGAAAAGTCAATCCCACAAAGAATATCTTTCAGTAATGACTGTTATGGGGGCAGCCTCAGCACATGGCCCAGCATCTGCAGAACAGTCGTTCCTAGGGGACAGCCTCAGTATAGTTCAGGGTCTGTAGGCTATTACGTTTTCAGCAACAGTACTGAGAATATCAACAGCTTTAAAAGATTTTTGATCTTTATTCATTTTTATTTTACGTGTGTGGGTGTTCTGCCTGCATGTGTGTCTGTGCACCATGTGTGTGCAGGGCTTGCAGAGGCCACAAGGGTGTCATTTCCCCTGGAGCTTGAATCCCAGATGGTGTGAGCCCCATTGTGGATGCTGTGAACTGACCTTGGGTCCCGGGGAATAGCAGTCAGTACTCTTAACTGTTACTACCTTTTAACACTCGTCCAGTCTCATCAGCAGTTACTTGAATGAGGTTCATTCTACTGAACTCAGAGGATTTTTTTTTTTTGGTTCTCTACTTAAAACATTTTTTGCCTACTCTACGTCTTACTAATCCTCCATATTTTATTCTAGAAGTTGTATCATTTCATCTTCACATTTATGTCTGCAACTTTCCTCAAATTAATATCACCTCATGTATGAAATTTCAGTATGCATTTTTTCTTGTTTTCATGTGAGCATCCAACTGACCATATTCACTAGTTTTCCTGCTGGGGGGTTTCTGTGGCTTCCTGGTCCTTGTATGTAAACGTTAATTATCTTGAAGTCTCTCTATTATGTTGCATTTGTCTTTTTGTTTATGCTTTAACCAACGTCATGCTGATTGTTAAAGGTCTTACTGTCCAGCTGTGCATGTTTTCAAGCTCTGTTGTGTGCCAAAGACCCAAAATCTTCTAACAAACTCATTTGGTGGCATACTATACAGATCCATTTTGCTTGCTACTGAGAACGTTGGCATAGGAATTAATTGTTCTTTAAACCAAGCCTACACTTAATCAAGAACTCAAATTCCTATATTTTCTTGAAATGATCATTAGAATTAGATGAATAAATCTAAAAGGATCTAATGAAAGAGATGGAGTTTTAAAGAAAGCTTGTGGGTCATCATTTGTGGGTAAATTAGGTTTTGTGTGTGTGTGTGTGTGTGTGTGT
>CAJQZJ010032284.1:7806226-7830340 GCA_907164525.1 Lophiomys imhausi
GAGACAAGCAATATTTGCTTATCTAAATATAAGAGATAGATAGGGCTATTCAAAAACCTCAAGAGATCTGCAGAATATATTTTATTTTTTATTTTGTAGACAAATAGTCAATAGTATGATTCCTTATGACTTTTCAGAAACCTAACTGTTGTTTTACCTCCCCACTCTTCTGTATTTATCTTCCTCTACCCGCTAATCAAAGCCCCCTTCCTATTTCCTCCTTCAGACCACCTCTACTCTGATATTCCCCTCTGTTGATCCCCTATCTCTTACCCCAGCAATGGTCCCTTTTTACTTTCCTAGTTTCTACAATTACTCCAGATGTACTCATCACGTTTAGGATTTTAATCTAGGATCTTCTGATGAGAGACAAGAGGTGATATTTGTCTTTCTAGGTCTGGGTTATCTCACCCAATACAATCTTTTCTGGTTCTGTACATTTACCTGCAAATTTCATGATTTTAGTTTGCTTTACAGCTGAATAGTATTCTATAGTGTACACGTACCACATTTTTTCATTATCCATTCAGCTAAAGGTTGCTTTTATTATTTTATCTTTGTGAACACTGCATTGATGAACATGATAAGCAAGTATCTGTGGAGTAGGATATCAAGTTTTCGTGGGCATATGCCAAAGCATGGTATAGCTGGGTCATATGGTAGATTTATTTTTAGCTTTATTTTGTTCATTCATCTTGAATTTCCATACTTTCATTTGATTTTTCTTTCTGGATGAGCAACACCATGTGAAAGGATGTATACCACACCTTTTGCAGAAATTCTAACTCTGTATTTGATCCTATCTGAAAGGCTAAGAAGCAGTAGAAATTCTAATTCTCTGAAAATTTTGAGGATAATTTACAATATTTTCCTTGTAAATATTTTTTGTACATTTATATATACATATACATGTTATATATATATTATTTTTTTGTTTTGTTTTGTTTTTTTTTTTGAGACAGAGTTTCTCTGTATAACAGCTCTGGCTGTCCTGGACTTGCTTTGTAGGCCAGGCTGGCCTTGAACTCACAGTGATTCACCTGCCTCTGCCTCCCAAGTGCTGGGATTAAAGGTGTGTGCCACCACACCTGGCTTACAATATTTTCCTAAAGTGGAAATTAGCTACTTCTTTTCAATGGACCTGCTTTTTCTGTCATAGAACTTTGGGCTTGAACTGATGAGAGACTGATATTTTTTTCTTATTTTACTTCAGTGAAAATTAATTATTTTGAATTTGTAAGGTCAACAAAACATTGTTTATTTCCTTTAACTAGATTTTCACTCAGCATTAATTCCTTGGTATGGAATTAATTAATTAATTAATTTTCATTTTGTTTTTTAAAAATATCATTTAAATAGGGCTTTATGGCTGTGAGTGGATGCTACTAACAAGGCAACTCTTACATAGGAAAGCATTTAACTGTGGCTGACTTACAGTTGAAAGGTTTAGTCTATTGTCATCACAGCAGGAAGCCTAGCAACATGTAGGCAGACATGATATTGGAGAAGTAGCTGAGAGTTCTACTTGGAGATCTGAAGGCAGCAGGAAATGAGAGTGACACCGGGCCTGGCTTGAGCTGAAACCTCAAAGACCACCCCCTGGGACTGAAACAATCCTGAATAATAAAAGAACTGTTGGAAGCATCACCATCCCTGACTTCAATTGTACTATAGAGCTATCATAATAAAAACAACTTGGCATTGGCGTAACAGGCATGATGATCAATGGAACAGAACTGAAGATTCAGACATAAATTCAATCACCTATGGCCACTTATTATTATTATTTTTAATAAAGAAGTTAGAAATACACACTAGGAAAAAGACATCTTCAATAAATAGTGCTGGTCAAACTGGATAAATGCATATAGAAAAATTCAAATAGAATCATACTTATCACCTTGCACAAAACTCCAAGGAATCAAAGACTTCAACATAAAACCAGATATTCTGAACCCAATAGAAGAGAAAGCAGGGGATACCTTTGAGCTCATTGGCACAAGAAAAGACTTTCTGAGCAGAACATCATTAACATAAAGAATTAATTTATTTTAAAATTGTCAAAACATGTGACTGGTTGAGGCTTGCTAAAACAGGATATACTATAACCCGGAATGATTTCCCCTTTTTTTTATATCAACTATGACATCTACATTTCTCAGTAGCTATATAATCCTTTTCCTCTAATGTTCTATAATTGCAATGAGTGCCTACTTAATACACTACACTGCCTCTTTTCATTACGCTTCATAAATATGTTCCTGTCAGCTGGTCACAGTGGCTAGTGTGGTTATCATTATTTTCTTCTCAGGTGATGTTACCCAATGGAAACCTATTTTGAGTCTACAATAACATTTATCCCATTCCTTTATGGGATACTAGTCATAGAGCTGTACTATTAGGGACAGGCCTTCCTGCTGCTCAAATCTCTGTTAGCAAACTCCTCTTCCACATCCATCACAAGCTAATACCAGGCTTCTCCCTTCTGGCTTCATTTGGCATGAGAAATTTATAAACATAGCTGCTGTCTGAGGTCTGAATAGCAGACAATGGAAAATGTTTGAAGAATAGACTCACCAAAGCCAAATTTCACTTCTATTACAAAACAAGTATTGTCTGTTTAGGTTTATAATATATAATTAGGAGCTCACTGGTGCCCAAGGAAAGCTGTCTGAACATCACTTCTGCTGCCAAAATGTATCCTTGACAATCCATGTTTTGTGCAGAATACTATTTAATTTTGTGTGTTAGAGACATTTTGGTATTCAGGCATTGTCAGCCCTTAGGTTTAAGGAAGTTTGATGGGGTTACTGTGGACTTCATTGTTCAAATGAAAAGTTCAGAATAGAGAGTATAATGGAATTTGGAATCTATTCTATCTGCTTTTGAATACAGTCTAACCATTATATTAAATTCAAGGTGGACAGAACAGAGCTGGTGCTGTGTGCAATTTTTCTTACTTTGAAGCCAGCTACATGGAGAATTTTTATGTTTTGTTTTTGAAAAGTAGGTAGATTATATTCTTGGTTCATCTCTGTTTTGCAGAGGTAAAATTAGAGGCCTCAGCCTCCTGCTGGAAGAACAAGCTCTCAATTTCTCACTGTCGAAATTCAATCTGATTTCTATCTTTTTCACTAAAAAGCTGTCAACAGCAAATAAGTATTCCCCATCAAAGAGCCCACTCATTTTTGAGCTATACAAATTCTTCTCATGGGAAGGGTTTCATATAATTTAAATTGTTTCTGACTTTTAATTTCTTTCCTGGGAAATGGGAAATGATACCAGCATGGAGCCTACCCACAGGGCAAAATGGGAAAAGAAAAGATGTGCATGGTACTGTGTAGTGTGACATCCTCAGGACCTTTGAGCTCAAGGACAGCATGCTCACAACACATGGAACAGGGCTTCCACCCACATTTGCAGCGAGCCCCCTGATCAGAACAATAGCTGCCTCCTCCAAAGATGAGTCAATAAAAAGAAATTCCTTTCAAAAGTAGCCTTGGTATAGGGGTATATATTGGCAGCATAAAAAGAAGAACTGCCTTGGAAATTAAATGTATTTTTCTTTCTTAAAATTCCTCTGAGTTTAGTTTGGGAAATGGCCTTTTCTTTGGAGACAGATGAGATTGCAGTTGCCTTACTGTGCTACAAAAGGCCATTTAACATGGCATCTCTTTCTTTCCTATCTCACTTTAATTTTCCTGGGTTTGTTTGTTCAAGGGAAGTGTTTAATAGTGTGTATTGTTTTATAGCTGCGCCTTTATGATGAACATATGAGTTGCTTTGGTTTCGGAACCTCTTTAAATAGACTTGTTAAATTGTGAGCCTTTTGCTTTTAAACTGCAAATTGCACCATCTTTCATTGTCTCCTGCCAGTTCATGCAAGCATTCAGAATCTCAGAATCTCAAGATTTGGATTAGAAGTGGTAGGCATGGTGCACACATGCATATGGATGAGCCACCTATCACTGTGAAAAGCTTCTCCCCTTCTGCGCAAATGCATTTGACAGCATTCAGGAAACAAAAAGTAGCTCTGAGTAGATTTGGAGTCAGCCAGAAGTCTATCATGATAGTTGTCAGAGGAGTTCTAGGATTTAAAGAGTTCTCATACCCTCTTTATCAGTACTATGATTGGTCAAGTTCCCCCTTAAAACAAAGATGTTTAAAAATTCAACTGGAAATTGAAAATAGTATCTCATCAGGATATAGATCTAACAGAATAAGATGCAACTTCACTTTCTTGTTTGACTGTGTGTGTGATGAGTTAATTCTCTACTTATCCAATATAAAAAAATTTCAAGACAAGATCTTACTATGTAGTGATGGCTATCTTGAAACTTACTATGTAGGTCAGCTTTATTGAGGTATAATTAGCATATAGAAACTAAATATAATTTATATGACTTGACGTGTTTGGATCCATAATATCATTACTATAATCAAGATAAAACACACACATAACACCTCCCAATGTTTCCTTATGTATCTTCTCTCTCCTTTTTTTTTTTTTTTGAGGCAAAGTCTCTCTCCCTGACTGTTCTGGAACTTCTTATGTAGACTAGGTTGGCTTTGAACTCCCAGAGATTCACCTACCTCTGTGTCCTCCCAAGTGTAGAAAATGGCTAATTAAATTACATTGGACACCATTTGTAGAAAAAATTAATTAAATTACTTACCAGTATTTATATTATATTTAATTGGATGGTGGTGTTAATCCTTAATCCACCATTATAAATGAGCACAAAGAGACACGTGATGGATTTGAACAAGGCGTGGCCTGGACTGTGTAATCTAAGCCCATCTAAGCTAGCTCTTAATTCTATTCCCCAAATATGACTCCATATATACATATGTCCCCTGGGATCTTATTCCCCATTCTTCTCCTTCTTCTTTTGGAGGCTTCTTCTTCCACTTCTGGGGGCTTCTTCTACTCATGAACCTGATTCAAAAGCCCATGCACCTTAGTTCTGCCTACCTCTGTCTTTGCCCAATCTCAGGCCTCAGCATTTATTTAACCAATCAGAGACAATAATTAACAAGAGAGGTAGCATAGCTTCATTTGGGGGTACAGAAAACAGGCTTCTGGGAGCAGGTTGATTAACATTTAGAATGCATAACATCACTCTCTCACCCAAGTGCTGGGGTTAAAAATGCATGCCACTATGAGAGGCTCAATATAATTTTTGAAGACTTAATTCAAAGGTTCCTATTAGTGAGTTAAAAAATATGCACAAAATAATCCTGAATCTTATGTTATTGGACTATGGAAGACACCGTTACAGTTGGGATCTATCTATCTATCCATCCATCCATCTATTCATTTATTTTGAGCTTATAATGTGATCACATCATTTCTCTTTTCACTCTCCTCCCTTGAAACTCTCCTATATACTAACTACTCTTTCTGCCTTTCAAATACATGGCCTCTGTTTTCATTAATTGTTGTTTCATGCATATACATACATTTTTCTAAATATAACCTTCTCAGTTTGTATAATGTAAATGAATGTGTGTTTGTCGGGCTGATCATTTGGTATTACATAGCCAATTGGTGTGCTCTTCCATGGGGAAGACTATTTCTCCTGCTCTTAGCATTCCTTAGTTGCCTGTAGTTCTTTGTGTGGGGTTTAGACCTTGTGGGTTTTTCCTTTCCAAAAAGGGGAAAAAAAGTTTTTCTTTTTGACATGTCTATTGGTGTTGACTTTGTTCAGCTCATGTTAGGTAGTCTTGCTGGTGAGGCTTTCTGGATGTAGCTTTTGACATCACTAGGAGCAAATTCCCTGATTCTCTGGCTGTTACAGTTTTTCTCTCACCTCTTCTTCAATGTTCCTTGGGTTTTAGGTGTGGGAACTGTTTTGTAGGTGGATCCACTGGGACTGGGCTCCACAACCCTGAAATTTGATTAGTTGTCATTTTCTCTAATGTATCCATGGCATATTAAAGTACTATAGCCAACCGCCAGCTGGCTTTAGTCGTATGATCAAATTATCCATTTGAAGTCCCCAGGTAGACAACTGGGACAACACATCAGGTTCTTTTAGAAGAGTTGAGTTGAGGGCAAGAAGGGACAGCAAAGGAGGTTCTCCTTTTCTGTCCTGAGGGATTTGTCACTGACGTGCAATGGCATGCTCCCCTGAAAAGAACTGTTACCCTGCAGCTAGCCAGACCCTTCTTCTTACAAAGCAATTTAGTGACCTCTGTTTTTAACTGGTTAGTGCCTTTGGGTTTTATCCACACAACTAGTGCCACTCAGGAGGACTTTGGGAAACCCAATTTGTCTTTGTGTCATCTTGTTTTGAGGGATATTTCATTAGACTTTATAGATCTCAGCTCTGAAGCTGGAGTTTCCAGCAGCCTCCTTTCAGAGATGGTGTCTAAATGGGCCTTTAAAGGAGGGAAGTTCTGCATGCGAATAAACTCGAGGAAGCAGCTGCAGCATAAAGACTGAGAAGGGTGATGATAAATGGGTCAGTTTCACTGTTTGCGCTCATTTGCATCCCTGCCTCTGTTCTTTGCCCCTTTCTGCCCAGTTCTGCACTCTGCAAAGTAGATCCTTGAAGAATGCATCACTCAGACCACATGCTTTGGTCAAACCAGTGAGATGAACTGACAATGTACAGGAGGGTGCTGATAAAAATAGGTTGCAGCACTCTTTCTGACTCCTCTCAGTCTTGATCTAATTCCAGCAAGAACTGCATCCTGCCAGTTCCTCTGTAGATCTCTCCTCCATGACTTCAGTTCTCACCGAGTTCCTAGAACATCCTAGCTTTGGCTCTGGGGCTATTAATGTCTTCATATTATTATAATTTCTTGTTGCCCCACCACCTTTGATCTGTTCCTAACGTCTCACTTGTACTACCGTAAGTGGTCCCTAAATTAAAGAATCTTCTCCATAACGGTATGGCACAGATTCTACTTCATGCAGTGAGTATTGTTCAGTTTTGTGGGCTCTAAGGTTTTATAGCTAAGGGCATATCTCTTAAGTTTAATAAAAGTACTATCTTTCTTACTGCATCCAAGGTTTTTGATTCTCACATGCTGTGGACTAGATAGAGAAAGAGGAACTTTGGAGGACCTTAGTAGTTGCCACACTTGTGATTATATATAAGACTGGCAAAAGGCAAGCCTGCAAGGTTGGGGGAAGATTTTCCACACCTCCTGATTCCTGTATCCCCTTCCTATTTGGAAGACCATTTCTGACTTGTTACTGTGGTTAAACTGAAGAATTTAAACAACTTATACTGAAAGTTGTATTCATTCTTAAGCTAGTACCCAGCATATTTAATGTATAGTTCTATGACAGAGTATATGTGGATTATGATCTTAGTAAGTTAATTCTTTCCCCAGAGCAGAAATCTCATAAAACAAGATCCTTGCTGATAATAAGTTTGCTAGGATATGGTTTCTCAATATCTCTTTCTCTTGTGAGATGTGTCACAAGAAACTTGTTGCCATTCCTAGGTAAACTATTGAAGCTTTCAAATAATTACCTATGGATTCATGGTTATCCTATAATAACAGCAGAACACTCTCTTGCATTCTACTCTGCTCTCCTGAGAAAAAGAAAAAGCAATTAAGATACAGCTGACGTGCAGGGAATCACAGAAACCCCAGCCTGCTATGACTACATTTTAACAGTGCAAAGGAATGAGTGATGAGTCAGGTTAAACAGAACTTGGAACAAAAAGACAAATAAATTTATGAATATAGATGTTGCTTCTCATTTATGGTATGTAAATTATTTTCTCCCAGTGTGTATGTGTGTATGGGGCAGTAGAGGTCAAGGGATACAAACTGCACACAAATCAATGTTAATGTAATGGTATTTATGTTTGTGTTTTAAAGATTTGTTTTTTATTAAACCATTTTTACTCTTTTTGTGTTTATGTACACAAGTGTGTGGGTGCTTGTGGAGTTTGGAAGAAGGTGTCAGGTCACCTGGAGTTAGAGATACAGGTGATTGTGGGCTGCCTCACACGGGTGCTTGGAACTGGACTTGGATACTTTGCAAAAGACACAAGTGTTCTTAGCCTGAGTCACCTCTCCAGTGAATGCTGACTGTCAACTTGGTTGGATTGAGAAGTGCCTAGTAAAGAAACCTCTGGGGTGAGGGTGTGTCCAGAGAGGAGGACAGACTCTGAATGTGGACAGCACCACATCACAGACAGGAACAGACAGAATCAGAGCAGGAAAAGAGAAAACCCACCAACACAGTCCCTGCTCGCTCTGTCCCCTCTCCATTTCTTTCCTCTGCCATCTCTCCTTTTTCTGGCTGCCACAAGATCACCAGCTACATGGCTCTTCACCCTCTCAACTGGACTAGTGTTTACCAAAACATAAATCTTACTAACAGCTCACTCCTGTCCATTGCTTTCTTCTGGTGTTGGTCACATTGATGAATTCTGAGTACAGTTTACACAGAGAGAGTAGCAGGTGGAGGACCCAGTGTGTAGTCTAGTGTCTGACATACAACAGATGGTTGGCATAGATTCATGGAAAGGTGAAAATTGGACCATCTCTTTTCTTCAAGTACTCTCCCTCCAACCTCTTTGTCTCTGCAGCATGATAAGTGGATGATAAGAAGTCCAACAGCTGCTGACAGCCCCACCTGCCCTTCCTCCTGTGTTCCATCTCATGTGATGTAACTGATACTGTGTTCATCAATTTCACTTACTCTTCTGTTAAAGAAAAGTCCAATAACATTTTGTTTGTAGAAATATAGGTGAGAACCATTAAAAAATGATTTGTTATTCTTTGTTTCCCTTCAATATCAGCTTACTATTTTTCTTTTTTTCTTCATCATTTATTTATTTCTTCAAGTTACATCTCAGTCACAGTCCCCTCCCTCCTCCCCCTCTCAGTGCCACCCTCGTAACCTCTTCCCCGTCACCCTCCTATGGATTTGTTATTCTTGTCTCCATGTGAAAAAGCTGCCATGCACTTTCTGAATTAAGAGAAACTGGCAAATATTTCTCTTCATCTGGGGGAGGTAATTGGGTTTTTGGGTGAGAAATTTAACTGTTTAGACTGGCTCCAAGACAATGGAGCTTTCTCACTTAAATTTTAACAAGTATGAATTAAAATTAAAGTTGGCTTAAAATTTATGACTAATATGTGGAGGTCAGAGGAAAACTTTGAGGAATTGAACTCAGATCATCAGCCTTGATGGCAAGTGCCTTTATCTACTGAGTCATCTAAATGGTGCTAAATATGAGTTAAAGTTGGCTTTGATGGAATGAAATAAAAGTTTGAGTAGTTTGGTTGAAATAACTCTCCATTTCAGGGGCAAAAATTTCAAGTCAGTTTTTTTTTTTTTTTTTTTGGTTTTTCGAGACAGGGTTTCTCTGTGTATCCTTGGCTGTCCTGGACTCACTTTGTAGACCAGGCTGGCCTTGAACTCACAAAGATTCGCCTGCCTCTGCCTCCCAAGTGCTGGGATTAAAGGCGTGCGCCACCACCGCCCGGCTTTCAAGTCAGTTTTATGAAAAGATACTCAACTGACTGAAAAACATCAGAGAATGAGGAGCTGAAACATCCACTCCCTAAATGCTTCATTGAGGATTCTCATCCCTAAGATGGGTACATGCTTATATAGGGTTACTTGGGGGCCTGTGTTAAAAAACAGATCGAAATGTCTTGCATTAACTATTGGGACTATATTATCTTAGAGATTGCAGTCCACCTTCTTCTCAAATTTGATCTAATTAATTGGTGAATCCAAGTGGGTAATTCTGGTAAAATTTTGTGAGGATGTGGGATTAAATATACACATGATACCATTTTTTCCCTGTATAGCCTTTCAGTTCATAGATGATGCCTCCCATTGCTTATCTGAGAAACCATGGGAACATCATTTTCAGTCTAAGGGAAGGTGGGGTGCCTTACCGTAGAAAAATTTCTGAGATATCCAGAGCTCTTAGGCTGAAAGCACAAGAGATAAATAACCACTGCTCATGTGGAAATCGGTACCCAGGCATTGTTCTGTCCTCAAGAATGAGACAGCTCTGTTCTTAGGGGAGAGGCGTGATCATATGATAGTTTGTGTTGAACCCCATCTGGCCAGCAATTGTGAAGGAAGCGACTTGATAACCCCAGGTGACTGTGACAATGAAACCCACCAGGGACTTGAAAATGAGAACGTCAGTACATCACTTTTATTTTATTTTTTAAAGACAGAGATATAAAAGGTTTAAAGAAAATATTGTCCTGAAATGATGGGACGTTTTCAAAATCCATTCTTTTTCTGTTAAGTGAGTCCAAGGCTTGGGTCTGCCTGACACACTAGGGTTTCAAACACTTCTTGAATATTGGATTATGTGTGGGTCAGAAATGGCCATAAGTGATACAGATAATGATGGGCCTGCTTCACTGAAAGGGGAGTGGTAACCGTTGGGTTGGTCCCTGAATGTTCTATAATCCCCGATGATTTTTGTAATAAGCCTCTCCCAATTAGGGGATAGAGGCAGTCTGGCATGACTAAAAAGGAACGGGTCACAGTACATTGTCTCAAATCCACTACCTGAGAGGTCATCCAGGGAAAGAGAGCGGTCTGTCCAGTTGCTCCTTGGAAGGGTGCTAATTGAGATGTCACTGGTCCAAGCAGCTCTGTCAGGACTGAAAGGGCCACTCTTGTGTCAACCAGGAATTTAATAGACTTTGTCTCTTCCTTTAATGTTACCCTGGGGTCACGGGGTCTCAGTGGAGTGGAGCTCTGTCCCTGTGAGTCCTTGCCCAAGGTAAGGATGAAGCATCATTCTTCCTTCTTCCAATTTGGCTTTCATCCTTCCATTAAACACATTGGTTCTTTTCCAGCCTTTTCTTTTCCTAGTGTTGTTTAACTCCCCTCCACCTCTCGGATCTCTTTTATTAGTCTCCTTGACCACTGCCACTACTGCTAGGGTTGATCTTTTGTTTTGTTTTTCTTCCACAGTTACAGATATTGCAAACCTTTTGAGCAATCTCTAATAATTGGGACCTATTCATTCCCTCAAACCCTTCTAATTTCTAAGTCCCTTCCTAAAGTCTAGGGTAGACTGCACAACAGAATTAACATTGGTTGCTTGCTGGTTTTCTGGTGCATCTGGATTGATGGGAGTAGAGACCTGGTAAGCTTCACAGAGGGATCCAGAGGGGCATTCCTGTGGCTCTTGTGTAACCTTGCTTACCTTAGACAGGCTGGTAGGTTTTTCTAGCAGTTTACTTTAATTCTCAAAAATGGCCCAGCAAAAATTGTCCAAAGCCCCCTTACCTTAGTCAATGTTGGGTTCCCATTCCGTTCGGGCAGAGGGGGAAATCCACTCTGTTTGGGTTGTGTTGTCTCCCAGCCACCCTCTACCTGGCCCAAGGGTGGCTTTCCTACTTTAGAGCTGGATCCTAGTCCTCTCCTGTGCTGTGAAAAGGGTGAGTAGAAATTGGTGGTACTCTTCAAAAGTCAGATGGTGGATGCAAAAGACAGAATTGAGAGGACTAATGAAAGCCTGAGGTTTTTCTGGGAATGATGGGTTCAGAGTTTTCCAATTATATGAATCATTGATGAAAAGGAGATGTAAACCATGTAAGGGACAGAAGGGGACTCTTTGGGTCTCAGGCATGCAGGAGGACCTCCCTTAGAGGAATACAAGTGCCTGCCTCTGCCCCAAAGAGATTCTTCCCAGTGACTCCATAGCCAGAGATGCTCCACTGTATGCAGAGGGGAGAGAGGGGCTGAGTTAAAAGAGACTATCCCTTTCAGTGTGGCTTGGGGGGAGTATTTTCCCCTCCCTGGTTGTGGCCAGGAATCTCACTGGGCCATGTGGAGGGGGAAAGTTAAATTCCTTTAGTGGGACTGAGCAAACAGGAGGAGGATTGGGTTTCTCTGAGTGATCTGGACAATCCAAGGGGATTTGGGTCCCCAACAAGAGGGCGTAGGTCTTAATACAGGGGTGTGGTTCTTCCATCAGAGAAAGCC
Organism: Lophiomys imhausi; assembly: GCA_907164525.1. NCBI lineage: Eukaryota > Metazoa > Chordata > Mammalia > Rodentia > Muridae > Lophiomys > Lophiomys imhausi. Next base: position 7,818,174 of record CAJQZJ010032284.1, read on the forward strand.
AATAAGGGAAAACTGGTCAGTGGGGCCAGGGTCTCTAGTCTCCATGTTCCAGAGAACCTGAATCATCTAGGGGGTCCAGGGATCTTTCACTGGTGCACCTGACTCCAAAAGAGGGCCAATAGATTCATGGAAGGTTTGGAGTTTGTTGGGTGAGAAATGGACACCATATCCATCTCCATCCACAAAACTCTCCTTGCAGTGTTTAACATGTGTCTTGGGACTGCTCACTCTCCCACCCATTTTAGATCTGTTTCCCCAACCAACAGAACTGACAGAACACACAGAGAGATGCACGGATAAACACTAAAGACTGCCAGAAGTGGCCACCACACAGACTTAACCAGGGGGTAAGATGATGTCTCACATGGATCTCGGACACTGGAATTAGACCTCTTCCAGCCTTTCTTAAGTGTCCTATTCAGAAGGGGCCATAAACAGACTTAACACTGGAGGTGAGAGATTCAGGAGACTCTATAATTTCCCATTTTAGGGTAGAAGTAATGGGAGCCTTTGGAGTGGTAGGACTAGAGGCAGGAGAAGTTTATGAGACCCTGGAATGTCCCAGGGTATGTATCCCTTAGGAGCTAGTCATTTTCTGCACTATTGACCTAGTGGAGATCCAAAACCAAGTATCCCAGTGTCTCAGACTCTAGGAATCTTCCTGGAGCCTCCAGAATGTTGAAAGGTAAGCCCACCAGAGATTATTACATGGCCACCTTTAAAACTGAAAGGAAAGTCTTTATTACTGGCCAGCGGCTGCATGGGGAACTTGTCCAAATTATGCGGCCCTGGGCCTCACAGCTCTGTTTTTTATGCACAAAGAGCACATCTGGTTATCAAGAAACATAATGTTAGAATCCAAAGAGCAAGGTTAGTACATTTAGGGACATTTTCTTTCACAGGTGTTGGGACCTATTTGGTGGATTTTAAGATCAAAATGGTGCCTCTTGTATGACATCAGTCATGCTAAGGTTTGAGGCCCTGTTATATACTTTTCTGGCCTCCAAGGGTACACACACACACACACACACACACACACACTCTCTCTCTCTCTCTCTCTCTCTCTCTCTCTCTCTTTTAAAAAGAGCCTATTTTCCAGTTGAGATAAATAAACAAATACAACAGTGTAAAAATCGAACAAATATAACAGATAGTAATGAATGCTACAATGCTAATTAAAGCAGAGCATGTGTCAAAATGACTGTGGACAAGAGAAGCCTTGCTGAGAAGGCAATCAGATGAGAACTGAATGACAAGAAGGAGCTGGTCCTGACGAGACCAGAGGAAGAAAATTTCAACAGGAGGAACAGCTAGTGACAAACAGGGTTCTACTGTGCGGGAGTGTGTGGTCAGTTGGGATCAGACAGTTCAGAGAACTGAGATCAAATGGACTGTGTTAGCCGGGGCAATCCTGATGTTATTCTTATGTTGCTTGCTTAGGGGAGGGGTGTTTGCTACAGGCCTGGTTGTCTTGGAACTTGATATATAGATCAGGTTGGCCTTGAGCTCACAGAGACCTGCCTGCCTCTGCCAAAAAAAACCCCCACAAAACATGGAGACTTCAGGTACTCCATTCTGTTTTCTCCAGCTCACATCTCCTAAGATTTCAATGAGAGAAGACAATTAATGAGTATCACCGTTGACCAATTCACTGATTTTATTCAAAGTTCCCAGGTTTACTTACACTCATTTGTGTGTGTATGTGTGATATTTTATAGTCATTTTGTGTTGTCCTTTTACAGACAAATCTTTGTCTCTTCTACTTTTGTTCTCTGTTAAACATGTCGCCATGGAGTTGTTTCCAGATTTGTTTTCAGTGTTGGGTATTCGTGCTCAGCCCTGAAACCATATACACAGGAGCAATGAAAATGGATTTAGCAGGTGTGTGTGTGTGTATGTATGTATGGATATGTATATATGCATACAAATATTTAACATATACATACATGCATATGCATGCAACAATAATAACCAAAGAAAAAGCAGCTATTAACTTGAGAGTGAGAGGGGAATGAGGGGTTTGAGGGTGTGTGGCTGGGAGGGGCTGGAGAGATGAGAGGAAGGGGGAAATGATGTAATTCTATTTCATTTGAAACATATTAATCAAATTAAATCAAATCAAAATTGAAAAAAAGGCTCAAATTGTGCATTTCTTAACAGATTCTGGTCTCTCCAAAGCTCTCTGGAGAGTGAAGCTGGAGCAGGGTTTCTTGTGTCTTACTTGCTGGGGATCTGCATCCTGTGCTCTTCTGTCAGCTGTGGAACCGCACCTGGCCTCGTCTTTAATACGTATGCTTATAAAAGGATTCTGGGTTTTACGGACAATGAAACAATAACTGCAGCTGGTTGGAGACAGTAATCTAGTTAGTCACACGGCGGTGAACTCAAGTGAATGGAAAAGGGAACCTGGAATCTTTGTGCATGCTGGTAGCCTCAAGGGCACTGTCACTGGAGAGCTTATTGGATTCCATCTCATTTTTGAACATCAGAGAGCTAATTGGCAATGTTGGAAGCAGGGGATGGAGTATGTATCCAATGTGTATACTCTTTGTACCTTTCAATTTATTTAATACTTCATGTCACTCAACACAGGAGTGAGATGTCTCCCCATTTTACATATGAAAAATGAAATTCAGAGAAATAAAAGGGTTCATTCAACACTAATCACAACACTAGTCATTGGAAGAGTCAGGATTTAAATGAGTCCTGTGTGCAACCTTATTCTTTCTGTTTTTCCTCACTTGCCAAGGCAGGTCTTCCATTTTTGAGCCTTTTTCTTACTGTCTGTACTTGATGATCAGGTCCTTTCCAGTCTCAGAGAAACTCAACATTAAATGGGCTTTAAATAAAAAAGGAAATTAAGGGGTGGTGAAAAATATTAGCTTCAGATATAGCTGTCACAGAAGCCGGCTCTCAGTATCCCTAAATAGTGCAGATCCATTTCCAGGTGGGTTTGTAACTGAGAATGCTTCTGACACACTACTGACCCACTCACTTTCCAAGTATGTCTTACTTCAGAAAGGAGGTGGGATTGACTTTCGGATGATGTGGACCTGTTCCAATTCTGAAACAATTACTGTGTCCAAAATGGGGCTAAAAGTGATCACTAGGGCCTGTGATCTGCCATTGCTGAAATCCAGAAATGCCTTTAACCACTCCAAATAACAAGTGGCAAAGGGGTGGTGTAACCAAACTTTTAAATTATTATTTATCACTTATTTATTTATTACTAAATTCACTTATAACAAACACCAACAATTTCTTAACTATTAATCCTATAAATTCCTACAACCCCTTTAACCTATCCACTAAACCTATTGATAATTATAACAACTACTTTCATAACCTTTTAGAATGATACAGTCTCTGGGGCAGGTCCTCAGTCGTCAGGAACACAGTCTTTGTTGTAGATTCTTTAACGCACTTAGCAGTCCTTTTTCTGGATCTCTCAGATGCAGGTTCGTCAGGGTAAGTTGGTTATTGCAGTCTCACCTTAAATAAGGCTTCATGCTTTCTTCTCTGTGGGAGACCCCAGCCATCTGCAGGCCAACTTACTTCTTTTGAATCAGGAACTCAGCTGCTCTGCCTCAGTCCTTAAAGCCAGGCACCGTTTCCTTTAGGCCACTGTTTGGACAGATCAAACCCCTCTAGGCAAAAGCTGAGCCACAGGGTTTAGTCCTTGGCCTTTTGGTGTCTTGCTCAGGCTTTCTTTGCTCACCAGCTTCTTTCTGCTTCAGGGAAATCTGGCCATCAAATGATGGCCAGCACTTTTTTCAGCAGGACTCTTGGAGCTCTCTAGCATCAGGGGCCTCTTCTCTTCTCTGGGCTCCATGCACTGTCCTTAAATAGGAGGAATTCTGTTTCAGCTTAATTTGGGCTCCGCCCACTTAGCAGCTGAAAACAATGTCAGGCCAGATACTTTGTTTCTTCAAGTCTATTGAGTCTTTCCTGTTTTTCCTGACTTCAACCTTGTTTTTCAGTCTATTAAGTCTTTCCTGTTTTTCCTGACTTCATGCTGATAATGCTCTTCAGGCCCCGAATTAAGAGACAGTATCAGAAACTCCTATATATTTTCTAAATCTAATTTATCTAACCCCTACAGGGTGGCTCCTTGAGAAAAGTATTAAGTTGTTACTGTCATAAGTGGCAGATAGTAAGAGACAAGAGACCACTATAATTAGTAGGAATCAATAAGATATGTGATAAAAAAAACCGTGATTATCAATTCAATGCAATTATTTGTTTAAATGGATTTTTAAAAGTTTTATGAATATAAGTGTTTTTCTTTGCATGGTTTTCTGTATACCATGTATGTGGCCGATGCCCACAAGAGCCAGAAGAAGGCTTTGGATCCTATCCCATGGAACTGGAGTTGCAGATGGTTGTGAGCAATTATGTAGGTGCTTGGAGCTGAACCTAGGTCCTCTGTAAGACCCGCAAGGGCTTTTGACTCCAACAGTCATCTCTTCAGCCCCAACTTGATGTAATAGAATCATCATGTAAGTGAATCTCTGGGGGGATGTCTTTAAGGGGTTATCAGGATTAGGTTAATTATTGTGGGAAAATCCACCCCAAATGTGGTGATACCATTCTACAGGCTGGGTCCAGAGAAAGGAGAAAGCGAACAAGGCACAAACGTTCATCACTCTCTGCTTAGTTAGCTACGGGGACACAGAGTGACCAGTTGCCTCAAGTTTCTTCTGCAATGGCTTCCCCACAATGGACTTCAGGCCAAAAATAAACCCTTCTTTTCTTAAGTTGCTTTTGTCAGTTATTTTGTTGTGCAATGAGAAAAGCTAATCAGGGTACCACCCATCCATTCCTCATTCCATACTTTCTTTCTTCCCTGTCTACTTCATGCATCTCTGTCTCTTCCCTCATTCTTGTCTTTATAACGTATGCATACCTTCTTAGAAATTCTTTCCTTAGATTCTTCTTTGTTTGTATTAGTTACTTTTCTCATCGCTATGACAAAGTATCTGACAGAAAAAGCTTCATGGAGGAACACTTAATTTAGTTCGTGGTTTCATAGGGATTCAGTCTATCATGTTGGGCAAAGCATAATGACAGGGAGTGTTCGCATCAGTGGCATCTGGAAAGTGTGACGAAGGCAGCTGCTCACACTGTGGCTGTTCAGGAAGCAAGTCAGAACTGGAAGCAGGTATAAATAATCCTTGAAGGTCACCCTAATGATCCTCTTCCATAGGCCAACTCCATCTCCTAAAAACTTCACAGCCTTCAAATTATTGTCACAAGTACTCAAAATATGAGCCTGGGGACCACATCAGACTTAAATCCTAACACTATAAGATAAGTAATAAGAGTTCATTATTCTCATTTTATAGAGGAATGCGTTGAGAACCAGACAACGAAATGATTGCTTCCTTTCTCCACAAGGATTTGTTCAGGAGAAAAAAAACAGTCAGAGCTGGCAAGGTTCAGTGATATTTATAACTCTAAACAAGAGAGGGATTTCCATTTGTTCTCGTGAGAAATCAAACCTGGGACTTTGCCCTCATTAGCACGGAGCTACTAGCTCTTTGGAACTACAAGGCAGTGAGTGGAAGAGAGAATTAATGCACACCCCAAATATCTAATGTGTTTGTAGATTGAGAAGGCCCAGGGGCAGATGAGATTCATTCCATGTGTACTGTATGAGCTACGTGTCTTTAGGAGCCCTTGGAGAGGATTTATAAAGAAACACTCTGTGTAGTTTAAAGGCAGACCCTGTTCTTTATTCGTTGTCAACTGTTTTTAACATTGGGGAAATTGATGCTTAGTCTTAAAAAGCTATAAATGTGGTTGAGGCCCAGTAGAACGAGATCTATGGTCATTTGGAGGGTTGATAAATCACAAGCACCATTAACCTGGCTCTCCTTGACGAAAGGTGTGTCATGCTGGGGGCAGGTAACAAGCCACCATAGCCCAGTGTGATGATGAATTTGGGGTTTAACAAGCTGTACAGAATTATCTTCAGCTTTAAGAGATGTCTCTGTCCAAGACCTAAGTTACAACAAAACTCAGAATCACATAAAAACATTAATTCATGTGGTCATTTTTTTTCTCAATTTCCTATTACATTTAACCTCTCAAAAGGAGCCTGCCCACTCTGTCTGAACAAGTATTTAAGATACAATTCACATCTATGGCCATACTACCCCAAATGCGTCCACTCTTAGAAGTTGAGCAAGTTGGATAGGAGACACAATTCAAGAATTATTTGCTTTGCTTCTGTGTTTGCCAAGTACTCAGGTGAGCATGGTAAGGGAGATGCATCATGTAATCCTTGCTCCCACAGCCTAGATAATCTGAACTGGGGTGGGTGGAATAAGAAGATAGGCGGTTGGGTAGGCACTAGGCTGACTCTGTAGTATGTCAACTGCAATGCTGCTCAAAGTTTCTGGTCTTGGTTTCTTTACTTGTAAATAGCAACATATTACTTTCTGTAGAATAAAATTGAAGAGGCAACTTCTTAACTTTTTGCAAAGTGGCAAAAATGAGGAAACCAGGTATCTTAGCAACTTAGCAACTTAGAAATGCTTCTTTATCTTGACTCTCTTCTTCCTTCCTTTCAGCCATCAAGAGCTGAAAGCAAAACTTGCTTCCTGGTAGCAACTACCCTCTCCAGATTCTTCTGTGTTCTCTCTCTACTAGGACTCACCAAAGAGTAGGGGATTCTGGGTGCAATACAAACACACCCACTTTTGAACAAAGAACCATTTCTATGTTGAGAATCAGCTTAAAGAAAGTGAACATTGGTACATGTATTGTGTGTTTGTGTGTGTGTGTGTGTGTGTGTGTGTGTGTGTGTGTGTGTAAAGGTGCTTGTGCATGTGTGTGCACATGCATGTATATGGACACCACAAGACAACCTCAACTGTCTTTCAAGGGCCATCCACCTTGTTTTTTTTCTTTTTTTTTTTGAATCATGCAATTAGTTAAATTTAATGAGTACAGGAAGGAACTACATAACAGATTACAAAACACAAACTTACAATGGTCATTTTCTGTTTTTAAACTATTTTAGTATTTTTTTTTGTTACCATCTATAACCATTTCAATTGATTTACATACCTAGAAAACACATGCAGACTTCTAAATTGAAGAATGTTCTTTTTTTATTTTATTTTATTTTTTTAATAATTTATTTTTTATTTCTTCAAGTTACATCTCAATCACAATCCCCTCCCTACTCCCCCCTCCAGTCCCACCCTTCCACCCTCCTCCCCCTTAACCCCCCCATCCTCTTCCCTTCTTTTTTTTTTTTTAGTTTAAGGTATTTATTTTTCCCCCCAACAGCTCTCCCTTTCAGTCCAAATAATGGTTCTTTTTCTTATAACTATAAATACAATACAAAACAACAGAAATAAATAGGCCACGATTATAAGAGTTATATGGCTTAGCATACATTCCCAATGTCCAGTCCATATGTATTTGGCACCTGACTTTAACATTCTACTATCTAGGAAGATATTTTTAAAATTATGAGGCAAGTTAGTATGAAAGCTGAGTTAGATATAGAACTTTAAACTCATCCACCTTGTTTTTATGATACAAGTTCTCTTACTGGTCCAGCACTCAGCAAGTAGACACGCTAGGTAAGCCAGCCAGCAAGCTTCAGGTATCCGCTTCTCCCTACCTCTCCGGAACATAGATTACAAGTGCGCATCATCATATTTTACTAAAAATGTAGATTCTGGAGATTAAATCCAAGTTCTCATGTTTTCAGTCCAAGCATTGTACTGACAAAATCACCTTCTGGGCCCCGATGCACATAATTTTTAAGTGTAGGCAAAATATTGGAATCTTGAAAATCTACATAGCCTACATATACAGGAGAACTACACTGAGGAGCTTGTGAAAAAAAGGGAAAATTCTCATGCAGGAAATATGAGTTGGTCTTTGTTTTCTTGCACAATTATTTATTTATTTATTTATTTATTTATTTATTTGTGTGTGTTTTGTGTGTTTGGGTATAAGTATATGAGCTGAAGCTATTTCTACCACATATGTCTTTATTTCTAACTTATTTTTATTTTTTCCATGTATGAATATCTTGACTGCATGTATGTATGTGCATTTGTATGTACACCTTGTGCGTGCAGTGCCTGTGGATACCAGAATTGAGCAGTAGATCCTCTGAGACTCACAGTTGTGAGCTGCTATGTGTACCCTGGGACCTGAACTATCTCTCCAGACCTGTTACATTATTTCTTTAATTTAATTTTTTATTTGAAGTAATTCTTTTTCCAAACAATATATTCTGATCATGGTTTCCCCAACTCCTGTTCCTCCAGATCATCCCCACTTCCTCACCCACCTAACTCCAGGCCTTTTCTCTCTCTCTCTCTATTTAGAAATCAAGCAGGCAAATAAAAAATTAAATCAGAATAAAAGAAAAACAACAGAAAAAAAGCAGGAGAAACATACACATGCAAAAACATACAAATCTGTGCACACACACACACCACACCCATAAAAACACAAATTTGGAAACCATAATATGCAGGCAAAAGCCCCATAAGCTTAAAAAAAAAACCAAACAAAGCACAGTGAGACAAAATGAACTACTACCACCATTACATAATGAACTACCACCAAGTTTATTTTGCTTCTGCTGTGCGCGGGGCCTGCCCTTAAGTGTGCTTTGTATACCCAACATCTTAGTTAGGGGTTCTATTGCTGTGAAGAGACACCATGACTTCAGCAACTCTTATAAGGGAAATATTTAATTAGGGTTGGCTTACAGGTTCAGAGGTTTAGTCCATTCATTATTGTCATGGGATGAAACATGGTACTGTGCAGGCAGACATTGTTTTGGAGAAGTAGCTGAGAGTTCTACGTCTGGATCCACAGACAGGAAGAGAGGGTGGGTGACATGACCTGGCTTGAGTATTTGAAACTTCAGTACCCTATCCCAGTGACATACTTCCTCTAACAAGGCCACACCCACTCCAACAAAGCCACAAATCCTAATCCTTTCAAATAATGCAACTCCCTATGTGCCTATGGGGGTCATTTTCAATCAAACCACCACACCCAGTAAGACTTCAGTAGAGAAAACTGATTTTTCCTTTGCAAGTGGTTGTCAGTTGGAGATAGCTTCTGGATAAGCAGTGGAGCTCAGTTCCCCTCTCAGGGTTGGGACCCCACCTGGCTTGGACCTGTGCAGGCTGTACACATGCTGCCCTGGTCTCTGAGAGGTCATATGTGCATCAGTCATGCTGTGTCTGCAAGACATTGTTTTCTTGATGTCTTACTGACTCTTACAGTCTTTCTTCATCCTCTTCTGCATAACTCCTTGAGACTTGAGGGGAGAGATTTGATGGAGACATCCCATTTAGGACTATGTGATCCAAAGTCTCTCACTCTGCCTATTGTCCTGATGTGAGTCTTTGCATTAATTCTCATCTAATGCAGGAGGAAGCTTCTCTGGTGATGGCTGAGAAAGACAAAGACACTGATCTATGTCTATAGAAGGATGTTGTTAGGAGTCATTTTATTTATACATTCCTTTATAGCAGAACAACAGTGTTTGCTTTTCCCCCTAGGTTCATGGCTTGTTGAGTCTCAGATTCTTGGCCACTTGAGCAGTGTCAGGGGACAGTTCCATCTCATGGAGTGGGCCTTAAACTGATCAGAGAGTGGTTGATTACTTCTACAACTTTTCATTGATTCTTTCTATTCTCTTTGTTTCTAATATATTGATTTCAGTTCTGAGTTTGATTATTTCCCTCTGTATACTCCTCTTGTGTGTGTTTGTTTCTTTTTGTTCTAGATCTTTCAGGTGTGCTTTTAAATTGATAGTATGGGAATTCTCTAATTTCTCTTTGAAGTTGCTTAATGCTATGAACTTTCCTTTTAGCACTGCTTTCAATGTGTCCCATCAGTTTGGGTATGTTGTGCCTTCATTTTAATTGAATTCTAAGAAGACTTTAATTTCTTTTTTTTAAATTTCTTCCCAGACACAGAGGTCATTGAATAGGGAGTTGTTCAGCTTTCCAACTTTTTGCTGTTTCTGTTATTTTTGAAGTCTAGCTTTGTTCCATGATAATCTGATAAATTACAAGGGCTAATATCAGTTTTCTTGTATCTGTTGAGGCTTGCTTTCTGACCAACTATATGGTCAATTTTGGAAAAGATTACATGAGTTGCTGAGAAGAAAGTATATTCTTTTGTGTTTGGGTGAAATGTTCTGTAGATATAAGTTAGATCCATTTGATTCATGGCATCTGTAAGTTTTATTATTTTTCTATTTGGTTTCTGCATCATTGATCTGTCCAGTGGTGAGAGTGGTGTGTTGAAGTCTCCCAGTATTAATGTGTGGGGTTTGATGTGGGATTTTCAGGTCTTGAAACATTTTATTCCTTTCCTTCTCTCTCTTTTTCTTTACTTTCCCTCTTGTTTAATTATACCTTGCATGTCTCTCAGGGCTTTATTCATTTCCACCACTTGCTTTGCTGTATTTTGTTGTTGTTCTCTGAGGGATTTGTTTTCCTCTCTAGTAGCACATGCCTTTAATCCCAGCACTTAGCAGAGGCAGAGGCAAGAGGATCTCTGTGAGTTTGAGGTCAGCCTGGTCTACAAAGTGAGTCTAGGACTGCCAGGGATACACAGAGAAACCCTGTCTCAAAAACAAAGCAAAACAAACAAACAAACAAACAAACAAACAAAGACTTCCATTATTTTCATAAGCATAGGATTAAGGTCATTTTGTTGTGTTTCAGTTGTGTTAGGATTTCCAGGGCTTTCTGTAGCATTATAGCTATGTTCTGGAGACATGATATTGCTTTGGGTTTTTTGATCATGTTCTTGCGCTGGCCTTTAGTCATCTAGTTGTTGGGGAAACACTGTCACCGCCTGTGTTTGCAGTCAGTCTCAGCTCCTGATTGCTCTGGTACAGCTGGGTTTGGCCTCTGCCACTCAGCCATTGTGCACACTCTGTGCCGCCAGGTTGAGAACTCTGGAAAGAAATTCTTATTTACCTTTGTGCTCTTGTGTTCTGGCTGTTCTTCCCAGATAGGTAGACAGGTCCTAGTGGAGACTGGATCTCAGGGAGACAGGCTGCTCTCCAGATGGGTGACCGAGCCAGCTGATTTCAGGGTGGTGTTCCTGGAGCCTGTATGCTGTTTTGCATGGTGACCAGTCTCAGTGTTTGCCGTGGAAATTCATACACCATCTGTGTTTCATGGTCAGCTGTGGAGCCTCACGTTCACTCCACAGTGACTAATCTCATTCGTCTGCTACTTAGATGCCATGCTCTATGGTCGTCGCCATCTTGGATCCCTCTTTTACTTCTCCAACTTTTTTTTTTTTATAAATACTTTATTTTTTTTCTTCAAGTTACATCTCAGTCACAAACCCCTCCCTATTCCCCCTTCCTATCCCGCCCTTCCACCCTCTTCCCCCCAGAAGTTTCCCCTTTCAGTCCAACAGATGGTTCCTTCTCTTATAACAGTAAGTATTATACAAAACAACAGATATAAATATGCCACATTTATGAGAGTAAATTGGCCCAGTATACCTTCCCAATGTCCAGTTTATACATATTTGGCCCCTGACTTTAACATTCTACTATCTAACCAACTCCATGAGTTTAAAGGTCTATATGTGACTCAACATTCATATTATCTTGCAACACACTTTTAAGAGTATCTTCTTAGATCTATAACACCCTCTTGATTCTTAAACAGTTCAAAATTTAACTATGAGACTCTAGCTGTCTACTCTTCAACCACCTCAGAGACCTGAGAGGGATAAATATATTTGCTTATATAGGAAGTACAGGGCCTGCAGCTTCCAAAACTAAGAAAGAACATACCAATGACTGCCTGGACAGTTCCCATTTTCTCTCCATACATTCCAGCATCAATCTTCAGCCTTTGGGTCCTGTTTCTCTGACAGACATTTGTTGTAGAGCAGGGATTATGAAGGACTTACCTACCCTGTCTTGGCAGAGTTAGGCTGTCGACTTCCCTGCTACCAAGTTTTGTCCTTTTTGGACAGCAGTCTGTCTGCAGTTGGTGCAAGGGGTTTTTCCATGCCAAGAGATAGGCTTGCCACTAATTCAACCATCTTATAGTGGAGGTTCTTCGATGCTTATCTTCTACTTGGAGTAGAATAGGGGGTGCTGTCAGGTGCTGATATGTCTCGATATCAAAAAAAAA
>CAJQZJ010032284.1:7860340-7880870 GCA_907164525.1 Lophiomys imhausi
TGTACTGATTTCTTCCACTGAATCTTCCATGCCTGAGATCCTGTCTTCCATCTCTTGCATCCTATTGTTGATACTCACATCCGTAGTTCCTGTTCTCTTCCCTTGGTTCTCCACTTCCTCTTTTAACTCTGACTGTGTTTTCTTTATTGTTTCTATTTCTATTTTCATGTCTTGTATGGTTTTGTTCGTTTTGTACATTTCCTTCTCCAGCTTGCTTGTTTTTGTCTGAAAATCTTTCATTGCTTTTTCCTTTTCCTGTTCATGCTCTGTCACCCTGGCTTGGAGCTCTTTAATGGTGTTGTTCCTTGTTTTGACTTGTAGAATTGTGGCTTCTTTGAATTCCTTCATAGATTTAAGTTCTTCTTGCAGGGACTCTATCACTTTCCATAATGCAGAATTGTCAACGTTTTCATGTGTGTCTGTTGGTGTGAGGTCATCCGAATTGGATGAGCTAGGATAATTCTGCTTTGTTGGAGTCATATTTCCTTGATTTCTATTTTTTTTTGACCTTTGGCCATTGGATGCGTTTAGCTGTCTGTTCTTGTCGTTTTCTGTGCTTGGATCCACAGTGGATGATTTGGTGCAGGGGACGAGACACTTGGCTATCTGTCGTTGCTTACCAGGGGGATTTCAGGGTCACTGTGGTTTTAATCGCCTGAGGCACTGTGAGCTGGTGCAGCCTATTCCCATGTTTTGAGTAATGGACCGGGATTGTTTCACTGCTCCCAATTCAGACTTCTCTGTGTTGCACTCTGAGTTATCAGCCTGTAATGGTTCTGATGGTATGGACCTGTTTGCCCAGGCACAGATTCTGTGGGCTTTGTTTGTCGTCACGGAGGCTGACAGGGTCTGGCTCCACACCTAATATGTCTGGATTTTCCAGAATACAGCTATGGTCCCTATTTCTGGTTTCTCACTAGGCTTCTCGCCACAGGCCTGGCCTCTGTGCCTGATTCCCTCCCTGTCTGCGCAGCCATGGGTCTCCTTCCCTGGCTGCTCGGCTGTGGGTGCGCAGAGCCCGGGATCCTCCGGCCGCCAGAGTGGTCCTCTCACCCCAGCAGCTCAGCCGTGGGTGCGCGTGTCCCTGGCCCCGCCCACGCTTGACTCTCTCTCCAGTTGTCCTGCCGTGGGTTCGCGGGGATTTGGCCCTGCCAGCCGGGCTCCCTCCCCAGCTGCGCTGCCGTAAGTGCGCGGGATTCGGCCCCTCCCGCCCTCCTTTGTGTTCCCGTCTTCCCGCGCTCTCTCGGAACCTCCCGCCCTCCGCTTCATGAGCGGCTGCGGACCACCCGCTGAGCCCCCTGTTTGTTCCTTGCTAAGACTTCCACTATCTCGCAAAAATTTTTAAGTGGGTATAAGTTCTACCTGAGGTGTGGGGAGTCCAATAGGCTAGTGAACTATTGCCAAGTGGCCTCTGATTCTGCCTGCTGTGAGTTGGGGTCGATCTTACCAGGCGCCTCTCCAAATGGGAGTTCCCAAATCCCGGGTTTAGTGGCTTCCGTGTCTGCGAGAGATGGGGAGAGAGCCTTACCCTGGGACTTTTAACAGTCCCTTGGGAGCTGTGAGTGTTCCTGGGAGGGTCTAGCCCCTCCGGTTTTTGCACAGTGCCCAATAACTCTGTGTTTTTTATGGCTCTTTTTTCCCCACGTTCAAAATGCATCTGCCATCTTGGCACCTGCACTGCCCTTTTAATTTGAATGTTTCTTCCCCTTACCACAGAAGAGGGATATTTATCTCCTAATAAGATTTTAAAGCTGAGTGTCAGGTTTTGGGTTTCTAAATGTCATTCCAGTGTGAACACCATGAACTGCATTATATTTCAATGTTTGTGTGAGGAAAGCAACGCTTCTTGGGATCCACACTTGAGAACAAAAGGCTTGGGAGATGGTTCTCACTGCCATGTCTCTTTCGTTCACTTTGTAGTTAGGATGGGCAAGAAGGACATAAATCCAGGAGCTGGACTAAGAGAAGCCGGCAGCTCTTCATGGAGAAATCAGTATGTCACACCAGTAAAAGTATAATTTGTAAATTAGATTTGCCAAAATGTTGAGTTAGACTAGAGAAGAGGAAGAGAGAGCATAAGACGAGTGGGAGTTAATATGATCAAAGTATGTTATATGATGATATAAAGTGATACCCATGACTTGTACAGTTAATGTATGAGAGTCATCACTGGAGTTAGATGTCAACCCAAGGTCTTCCATCTGCCAGCTCTGAGACTTTCCACATCTGTAAAATGGAACTATCTTCAGGACTTGGTGGTGTGAGGCAGGCGACATTCTTAAATGCAGCACTTTGACTGTGCTCAGAACATTCTGTTACCCTACCTTGTGCAGCTCCACCCTCCTGAGCTGGTTTCTGTGAAAGGGGCAGATAACCAGAATTTTGATTTCTGTTGAGACTTTTTAATTGGCAGAGAGACACATAGGTGTGGAGATACACTGCTGAGGAAATTTGTGGTCAGAAGGTCCCATCAAGCAGAGACAGAAGAAACTACTGAAGGAAGCCTACTGTGTACAGTATGCATTTATGTAAGAAATCTCACTGAATCCTTGCAGAGTATGATGTTTAAGTATGTAGTTTGTCTAAGTATTTATAGCAATATGTAGTGTGTTGAGTAAAAGCTTAGATCTGCCTGACATTAAAGGCTTGTTCTTTAAATATGCCTCACTGTCTCAGAATTGCTGATTGATGACACACTCTCGAGTCCTAAGAATGTGAGAAATGCTACAGATGGCTGGACGAGCAAGATAGGTGAACTTCTCTGTACTTCTGTATTTCTTTTTCTTTTGAGACAGGGTTTCACTTAGGTTGGGCTGACCTCAAATGCATTATGTAGCCAAAGATGACCTTGAATTCCCCATCCTTCTGCTATCTCCCAAGTGCTGACTTTACAGGCTTGTAGTGTTGAAGCTCGAACCCAGGGCTTTGTGTGTGCTAGGCAAGTGTTCTAGCCACCGATCTATTTATACATCTCCAGGCCTGTACCCTGCCCCTCTCTCCCCATGACCCTCTTAGAATGGGGGTCTCCCCAAGACCCCCAAGCCTCCTTAGAATGGCTTGTATTGCTCACTTTATATACATTCAAGTGCCTTGTACACAAGTCAGAGTCAACATATATAGAAATCACTGAGGTATTCCTCGCTAGTTGTCATATTTTGTCTTTTCTGTCTTTTTTTTTCAAATCAGAAATTTGAGTCTTCTCTGACCTTCTTACCTCTTTATTGGCTCCATGTTCTAAATATTTTCAGTGCCAACTCCAAAATGCTAATTCATCTTAAGTAACCTCTTAATTCATTTTATTTCAACTTTGGTTCAGGTCAATGCTCCTTACTCCCACCAAGAATACTATAGATGCTTCTTCATTGGTCTCTGCCTTCTGTCTCCTCTCCTCAAATCCACTGCCACATTGCTGGCCTGAAACTTGAGATCTGTCTGCCTCAGCCTCTTGAGTTCTGGGGTTACAGGTATGTGGCACCATACCTGCTCACAGCTTCCTTTTCTTTTTTTATTATAATGTTTATTTATTTCATCAATGACATCTCCATCACAGTGCCCTCTTTCCACCGCTCCCGGTTCCATCCTCCCAACTTCTTCTCCCTCTCCCACCCATCCCACTCCTCCTCCGATGTGGAGTGTCTCTACAAATCAGTCCCTCTCAGTTCAACAGTCATATAAGGGCTAAGAGTTTCCTCTTGCACTGGGGACCTACATGTAGCACCCCTAGGACAAATTGTCCCATTGATATGTAACAAAGTCTATGTTTCTGATCCTTTGGGTGTGTTGCTTGTAGGATAGTTATCCTGTACTATATGGCTAAAATCCAATTATAAGTGACTAGATGCCATGTGCATCTTTCTAAGTCTGGGCTAGCTCACTCAGGATGAGCTTTTCTAGTTCCATCCATTTGGCTGCGAATTGCATGACTTCCTTTTTTCTGGTAGCTGAATAGTATTCCATTGTGTAAATGTACCACAATTTTTTTTTTAATAACCATTTGTCAGTTGAGGGACATCTGGGTTGTTTCCAGTTTCTAGCTATTACAAATAAGGCTGCCATGAACATAGATGAGGCTATGTCTTTTTGTTTTGGTGAGGAATCATTTGGATGTATGCCCAGAAGTGGTATGGCTGGGTCTTCCGGCAGAGGTATTCCAAGTTTTCTAAGACATCGCCAGACTGATTTCCATAGTGGTTGTACAAGTTTTCACTCCCACCAGCAATGGAGGAGGGATCCCCTTTCTCCACACCCTCGCCAGCATATGCTCTCATTTGAGTTTTTGATCATAGCCATTCTGACAGGTGTGAGATGGAATCTCAGAGTCCTCTTGAGTTGCATTTCTCTGATGATTAAGGAAGTTGAGCATTTCTTCAAGTGTCTCACTGCCATTAGAGATTTCTCTTTTGTGAATTATTGGTTTAGCTCTGTTTCCCATTTTTTCATTGGATATTTGGTTTCTTGGTGTTTAAATTCCTGAGTTCTTTATAAATTATGGATATTAGCCCTCTGTCAGAAGTGGGGTTGGTAAAGATCTTTTCCCAGTCTGTAGGTTGCTATTTTGTTCCAATGACAGTGTCCTTTGCCTTACAGAAGCTTTTCAGTTTCCTGAGGTCCCATTTATTGATTGTTGGTCGTAGAACCTGAACTATTGGTATTCTGTTCAGGAAGTTGTCACCTGTGCTAATGAGTTCGAGGCTTTTCCCCACTTTCTCTTCTATTAGATTTAGTGTGTCAGGCTTTATGTTAAGGTCTTTGCTGCATTTGGACTTAAGTTTTGTGCAAGAGCCTCTCATTTCTGAAGGGAGATTTTTTAGCTGTCTGTAATCTTTGTTTTAATATAATTTATTTACTTGTAATGTTATGCAATTCAATTTTTAATTAGAATAGTGTTTAACAATCTGCTCCCTAAACATTTGACAATCTAATAGTTAGTACTTAGTGGTAATGAGGCAACTCTAACATGCAACTGGACATGTCTACCAAGTTCTGTTTGCACTCCAATGATATCTAGCTCATGTGTGACCCACAGGTTTCTTAACTACAGTAAGATGATTGCCTTGATCATGGCATTGGGTTACATCCCAATATTTATTTGCAGTACCACTGCAAAAAACAAATTATTTTTCCTCTATGTAGAACTTATACATTCTTAAAATGCCACCTTTTCTACCCTGGAAGGTGATTTGCATGTACACAAAACATCTCATTGTGTATTACAGATCCATCTCTTAGCAAATGCACATTCTAGACAACTAGCTCCACTAGGGAAAATACAACTGAGAAATTGGTTTCAACTCTTCTAAAATAGTCTGTCCACTTCATATTCTCTGCAAATAGATTAATTGTGGCACCAATTTAATCAGGAATTCTATTGGGCCAGAAAGAGACTGTACAAACATTTCAATGGGAATAACCATAGCGAGCCATGTACTTATCTGCTCCTTGTCTACCCCACCCCTGCACTTGCTCCTGACCCTCTACTTCACCGGAATTTAGGTCTGAAACATTAAGACTTATGTTAGACAGGTATAGTAGCAACTCTCACACAGAAGTCTTATGCCTCATGGAATAGCATGTAAACACGATGAACAAATCTTCTGTGTCCCATAGGGGCACACACAGTTGCGAAAATCTCAGTGTTCATGGAATCCCAAAGTGATGGCTTCCAACTAGGTATCTATGTTTCACTCATACCATTCCATGACAGATACAACTTGTCTATCATGAGCCATTTTAAACTGCAGTAGTGGCAATGACAATGTAAATTAGATTAGGCATCTGTAAGGTTTTTAAGAAAAGGAGCAAGGTGGTTAACCCAAGGTCTGCTTTGCCCTTAGAGAAGGAGAAAAGGGTTAATGTTTGCCCTTACTCACAACATATCTGATTTTCATTACACTGTAGACAGTAGCCACAACACCTGTTGATGCGCAGGCTTGGGTAGGCAAGCCCTAGTTGGCTGTTTTCTGCATGGTTCAACTCTTCTTTTCATCCTTCTAAACATAAAGGAGATTCATTAGTTGGCCTTGAAGGCTACTGCTGGTCCTTGAATATGGTAGACACGCATCAGAAAAATTCATCCAGTTAACTGAAAGGAAAAAAAAATCAAACTGAAAAAATTCCGGCAGAAGTACTTCTATATTTGTACTGGCTAAATGTGACAGTAATAAATATTTTAGTACATTTTCATCTAGTTTTTATTATAGGCACAAGCTTAAGAGTAGGGATGTAATCATATTTTACCTTAAGTTCCTTACCTTCTTATATAGAAAATTTGAGAACAAGAAAATTATTAAATTACTAGGATGTTTGTTCTGCTTTAATTTAGTGACTTAAATACAAAAAAACTCTCTTTGGAAAAGCTTGGTGATGAAATGTTCAAGACTTACTGAACATCCAGCATCTGGTAGACAATGTAGTAGGGATATAGGGAGGGGCCAAACGTAAAATTTAGTCATTTGTAGAGCACCTACCTATCCCTATGGAGAACAAAGATCCCTGTTCATATTTTATTTTATATGAAGTGACTAATGTTGTCTAAAACTCACTCTGTTTAGTTAAGGTTATACTGTTAAGGGATCAAAGAGAAAATTTCACTTAAAATGTTCCAGCCAAGGGTCCGGTTAATAAAAAATAAACAGGCAAATAATCCCTGAAGATTGTCCAGCCTGGGCAAAGAAGTTTTAACACAATACCCAGCTGATCAATTGGGAGGGAAGCACTTGGGGGGTAAATGTTAGTGGCTTGGTTGTCATGGAAACTTTTCTTACAGACCAGGAAAAAGGCATTCATGAGGAAACATGCCATGTGGATAAATAGCCCATTTCTCCATGATCTTTTCTCTCTGCTGATCATAAGTCAGCATCCTACTGGGGCTGGGAGTAGGGGAGAAATGCAGGCATCCTACTCACGCAGAGGAAGGAAACATTCCCCTCTATTCAGAGAAAGACCCAAGGGACGTAGTTTGAATAAGAAGTGTGCAGATAAAAGTTGAAAAGCCAAGGTTATACATTTATTTTATTTTTATCCGTGTTTAAAAAACTTTCTTTAAAAAGATAATTCCTTGCATGATGTTGAAAGGGCTTATTTCCAATTGCTTATGAATGCTGGGTGGGAAAGATTGCTGTTGATAGGAAACCTTGGATGGTATTTGAAGTGCCAACCCCAAGCACATCACAGCACATCTTGAAAGAAATGAAGTATGTGACCTCTTTAACCTTATTAGAAAGAGGCACCATTGAACAGTGACAGTAAGATGATCAGATTTTTAAGGTGTCTCTAGATAATAAATAGGTATAAGGTTAAGACTTGTTCTAGTTTGGTTATTAAATATATATTCCCATCTTAAAAATATTTATAGTTGCCCAAGACAAATGAGTTTACATAGTACTAAATAAAAGTTAAAAAACCAAACATACCAATTTTCTGTCCTTCATAAGGACACACCACTGTGTATAACTCTAGTTCCAGATGATCTAATGTCTTTTTTCAATGGCCTCCAGAAGCATCTGTACACATGTAGCATTCACACACACACACACACACACACACACACACACACACACACACAAATAAATCTTAAAAAATCTATGAAGAATTAAGTGAGCATCTAGAAAAATTTAGCTTTGGGAATAAGTTAAGAATTTGGACAACTGGAGTTTTGTGAGTTCCGCAAAGAAAATCACTTTGTGTTTGTAACTTCTTTGTTTCTAGAATGCCTAAGAATGATTCATACTTTCCTATGTCTCAATATTTGTTTAAGGCATGAATGACTGCTATGCTCAGGATTCTGTTTCTTTTTAAATTTTAATTGATAAAAGTTAGTTTGATTAATCTGTATTGTTTTTGTTTGTGACTCACAGTTTGTAAAATGGCCAACCATTAATACTAATCTCTTAGCCTCAAAATGATGTACTACCAGTTGACTTTCATGACTCAATTCTGTACCTGAGGTTTCTGAAAAATGAATTCCAAGGAGAGGTAATATAACAAAGATATCAAGGTAACTGAGAGGGAAATGGATGAAGAAAATATTTGTCTTAGGGTTACAATTGCTGTGATGAAGTAATGATTGTGATCAAAAGCAAGTTGGGGAGGAGAGGGTTTATCTGACTTTCATTCATATCATTATTCATGATCAAAGGAAGTCATGACAAGAACTCAAGCCTCTGGGCAGGAGCTAATTCAGAGGCTGTGGAAGAGTGATGCTTACTGGTTTGTGTTGGGTGTGCCTCCACAGGATTTAGCATGGAGCTGCTGAGATAAGAGCATGTTTAAACCCCAGAAATCTCAAAATTGGGGTCTCATACCCTATCCTGAGAATGGAAAGTGTGGAACAAGCTCTCTCCTTCCTTCTGCCTGTTTCAGGAGCATATAGACACAACCCCCCATGAGGTCACAGGTGAGCTCAGTTATACAACTAGCCCTTGAGACCTTTTCCCATGTAAATATGGTATTGCCAGCATCTCAGTCTCAGCCAGTAGAATGCATTTATCCCCCGCAACAATCCCTCCCCACTTCTCATGGTTCAAAAACGCTCACCCATCTCAGAGTTTAGGAGATTATGAAGAGATATTGGCAGAGCTAAGACTAACATGACACCGAAGCTGCAATAAAGAATTTCTGGCTCACCAAATAGCTTCCCTCAGAGATGTGATTTTTGCCTAAAGGAACTTCCCCCTTTGGAGAAAACCCTCTCCAACCACGCCTGAGCTCCCCTGAACCTGCCACACTTTCTCCGGCCCGGTGCACTGGTTTTCGACTGGGCAACCCCCAAGAGAATGGTGCCCCCCTCCTTGAGCCTCCTGGGACCCCAATGGCAGCACGGGTGGCTCTGCCTTCCCTGATGCGTTTGAGTCCCAATGAAATCCTCCAGAGACCAGGCAGATCCATAGCTGCACTCACACTTTTCTCTTAAGATACCTCCCTGTGGATTGGAGAAAAGCCACCAACTATTGTCATTGGCGGCGCTGTGGTTTCTCTCTATCCTGGCCCTGCACCTAGTGGGATGTCAGAGATAAATGCGGCCTGCCGACCCCCCTCCCCTCCCAAACAGACCCTATGGGACAGGTTGCTCTCCATGGCTTGCTCATCCTGCTTTCTTATAGAACTCAGGACTACCAGCCCGTGGATGGCCCCACCCACAATGGGGTGGGTCCTCTCCTTATCAATCACTAAATTAAGAACGTGCCTTAACAATGGAATACTACTCAGCTATCAGAAACAAGGAAATCCTGCAATTTGCAACCAAATGGATGGAGCTAGAACAGTTCATCCTGAATGAGCTAACCAAGACCCAGAAAGATACAGACAGCATGTATTCACTTATGACTGGATTTTAGCCATATAGTGCAGGATAGCTATCTTACAATCAACAGACCCAAAGAAACAGAAACATGATCGTTGTTACCTGTTAGTGGGACACTTCCCTCTAGTGGAACTGTCATGTAGGACCCCAGTCCAAGAGGAAGCTCTTAGCCCTCATGTGTCCAATGAACTGATGGGGGCTGATATGTGGAGGCACCCCACACTGGAGGAGTAGGATAGGTGGGAGAGGGGTAGAGGGTGGGAGGGTGAGTGTGGGAGGGGTGGTGGGGACTGTGATAGAGATGTAACTTAAAGTAATAAATAAACAAAGAAAGAAAAAAAGAAAGAAAAGAAAGAAAGAGCCTTAAGCCCAATCTTCTGTAGGCATTTTCTCAATTGAGGTTCCTTCCTTTCAGATAATTCTAACTGTGTCAAGTTGACATGAAACTAGCCAGCCCAATATTATCTTGGAATGAACAGATGTGAGTGGAGAAGACAGTCTTATGAGGTTCTGTAGAGAAAAATGATTTCTCTCAGATTTATTGAGGGATAATTGACAAATAAAAATTACATATACTCAAGGAGTAAAGGTGATGATGATTTGATTTTGTACCGGATGATTCCAACAACCAAAATAATTGACACATCCTTCCACACAGTTAGTGTGTGTGTGTATGTGTGTGTGAGAGAGAGAGAGAGATGAGGATACTTAATAGCACTCAGATTTCAAGCACACAATATAGCACTAAATATAATCACAATGTTGTACATTAGACCCCCAGAATTTATTCCTAAGAGGTTGATATATTTAGTACAAATACAATGATGGATTATTTTTTTTTTACTCCTACATATAGAAAAACAAGCAATTTACTGAAACACTATTTAAATTGTGAGAGGCCAAAAGTTCTAGAGACTATATGTATTAGGAAGCCCCCCCCCCCTTTTTGTCTTACGACACTAAAAGTACTCTTATGGCCACTGGAAATATTTTTCTCATTAAGTGAGCACTTTGGGACTGCTTTTTGCCATGTAGAAAAAAATCTATTCTTTATCAGTATGGTTAACATATAGCTCAATATTTTGACAGTATTTGAACTAACATCCAACTTCTGTCTTTGTATAATGAAATTATCCAGAGAGGATAATAAATGACAATTCCTGGCAGCAATGGTAGAGATGGTGAGTATACTTTTGCATAGTTTGCATTTTAATTTTTGCATATCCAAAGAATTAATGCCTTTGTAGAGATGACAAGACCATCAAGGCCAGTCATTATTGAAAATCCTTACCATAAAGAACGCTGGCTGATGTTGGATTTCTTTGGAGGAGGGGAGGGAAAGTTGCTTCTGTAGTGGACTATTTTGACTACAGAGTGTGTCAGTAGCTATTTTTTATCTTTTAAAAATGTTTTAAAAATTATTTTATTTATTCAAGTTACATCCCAGTTGCAGCTCCCTCCTCCCCACCTGGTTCCATTCACCCACCTTCTTCACCCTATCCCCCTTCTCCTTCTCCTTGGATGAGGGGAGCCCCCCACATTGATATGAACCCACCTCAGTTCATCAAGTCCCATGAGGTCTAAGAGCTTCCTCTTGAACTGGGGCTTGACAAGGTGGCCCCGCTAGAGTAAAGTGTTCCACTAACAGGAAACAGAGTCTATGCCAGAGACAGGCCCCCTTACCCAGCTCCACTTGCTAATGGATCTGCATGTAGGGGGCCTAGGTCTAGTCTACAATGCTTTTTGTTTGTGTTTTAGCCTCTGTAAGCCTCTAGGGACCTAGGTTAGTTGTTCTATTGGTCTTCATGTGGAGATCTTGTCTTGATAAAGCCTCTGTGGAATCAAATTTTCTTTCTTATTGTACATTATAACCATGATATTAAAAAAAATACAATTTTTAAATCATAAAAGCAACATTTGGTCATATAGAAAGTAAGTGAAAAACATTATCCTAAGCACCGGGGGCAATCACTGCTTTCATATTTCTAAACTTTAACTTATTTTGATCTTATAAGTTAGACATGTTTGAGGAAGAATTTGGAAATTTAGAAAAACAAAAAGTAAGAAAATTGAATCTGTCATAGTTTTGCAATTAAGACTTGACTACCTTTTATATATTGCCCTTAGCCCTTATCTAGAACATATATGCCTGTGCATATTTAAGATAAATGTCTTATTTTTAACAAAAGGGGCTACATTAATTGGATTGTACTTTTATTGTCATTTATTTATTTTCAGAATTCTGGATTAATAAAGTATTTTTATAATACCATTTTGCTGCAACTGTAGAATTCCAGCATGCTAAAATTTATCTTATGAATTTAAAATTCTTTTGATATTTTATATTTTAAAATTAAATTAAATTTTGATTGACACATAATTTTTACATACTAGGAGGCAAATGTTATATTCTGATGCATCTACTTTGAGTAGTGACCAGTTCAGGATAATTCATGTGTCTTTCACCATAATCTTTGATCTTTTCTTTATCATAAGCACATTCAAGATCCTCTATTTATTTTGAGATATTTATTCTTAATTATGTTTATTTTGGTATGTCACAGGACATCAATATTTATTCTTCTTGTTCAGCTGTGATTCAATATCCATCAATCAATCCTTCCCTGTCTTTTCCTTGCCCTCTGCTGTATTAATCTTCAGAGTGAAATAATAATAGATTTATTTACCATAATAATGGCACCAAGAGATCAAAGAAATGAGTTCTTCCAAGACCCTTTTGTTGAACTAAGAAGTTTACTTAAAAATTCTTTAAAAAGGCCTTATCCTATTATTTTTAATTATATGCATATATGTGTATGTACACATGAGTGCAAGGGTCTGAAAAGGCCAGAGACATCAGATCCCCTGGAGCTGGAGTGACAGCAGGTTGTGAACCATACAGTACTGAAAATTGAACTTGGCTCCTTGGGAAGAGAAGAAAGTGTTTTTGACCATAAAACCATTTCTGCAGCCCTTGAAGCTTACTTTTTATTTTTATTGTGTGTTTATGTGTGAGTGCGTGCATATTTGTTTCTGCACAGGTGTACATGTGTGTGCTTGCAGAGGCCAGAGAAGGACCTCAGTGGTCATTTCTCAGAAGATATAGGTCATTTTTTTTTTTTGAGACATCTCTCCCTGATCTGAAACTCAAGAAGTAGGTAAGGCTGGCCAGTGAGCCCCAGACATCCTGTCTCTGCCTTCCTCGAATTGGGATTTCAAGTGCCCTCCAACATGTCAGGCTTTAAAAATACTTGTTATGGGATCAAATTCAGGTTGTTGTACCTGAAAGGTAAGCACTTTATTGACTGCTCTATCTCCTCGTTCCCCAAAATAAGCTTATTGTGGTTACTTATAGGAACACAGTGAAGGGTTACTTACAGGGACATCGATGATTCAAAGGGAGCTCTATCACTGAAACTTTTCACCCTAGCATGGGCGATGACTCCGGAAAGTTACATCATGATGTTCCAACTCCCAGCCAATTATCAACCTCCTATACCGTCAAGATTATGTGCAGCCGGGGATGGCAGGAGGCAATGGTGTTGGAATCTTAGGCAAGGGTCTGGTGACTTTGCCAGACTTTCCTCTGGGAAAGAATGTAAGCAGAGTCCATTACCATAGACCCCAGGTTTCAGATATACCGCTTTGCTTCTTTCATTGCTGTGAATGATGGTATTCAGGTCTACTCTATGGTCCATAGGCCACGTTTATCCAAGGGTATCTGTGAATGTGGCCCAACATGTTTGTTGATCACAAGACAGTGTTGTATTGCAATGGTGTATTGGAGGCTCTCATAACCATTCTGTTTCGTGATGCCTTATGATTATGCCACTCTAGGGGAGATAGATTCAGCATAGCACCCCCTTCTGCAGCCTTTGATAATCATTATTCTGTTTTTAACTCCTGTACAATAGTCTCTTAAAGATTTCATGTATGCAGATGACTGCAGAGTGCTTGCCTTTCTGTTCCTGACTAATTTCACTGAATTTCAGGTCCATCCGTGAAGCTTCCAACAAACATTTTGGTGAACTCTATCCTTGTCATAGTTTTGTATCAGTTCCTATTGATATCAGTGAAAATTGGTGATGGGAGGGCACCCCCAGAGACATTCTAGGTTGTTAATATCTCAAAACAAACAATTGAACAGAGATACTTAGATACTAGTAAGCAAAGTGAGAGGATTAAGAGAAGATACCCACCCAAGGGAGGAAGTAAACTGGAAAAGAAGGAAAGTTCAGCAGTTCAATGGCCCTGTGATCTGAAGAGTCTCATAGGTGACTGGATCTCAAAGCCCAATTGCATATGACCCCCATTGTACTATTTCTTCTGGGAATATTTAAAGAAACCATTTGTTTACCCAAGATATAAAGGACACCAACAGACCAAAGAAGGTTGTTCATAGCAGCGTGGGTGATTGTGGCAGCCACACCAAGCGAAGTCCTTTGGGCGGCTTAGGACGTTTGACTACCGATAAGTCCCAACTTTAGTCTACTGTTTAACCTCTTAATGTAGTTTCAAGGAAACGAGGGACACTGAGAGGATCTCTGGAAATTTATAGTCCCTGTAAGCCTCCCCTTTCTCTCCACAGGGGAACGCTAATAGGCTCACTCTTTTGAGGATCTCAAGTGTGAGTTATCGCAGCTGCTCTGATTCAGGACAACAGTGGTCATGTCCAGCCCAGAGGAAGCGGCTACATAAGAGAAGCAGGGAGGGATATGGTCAAATTATAATGAATGGTTCTGTGGAAAGAGCAAAGTAAGGTTTTATCCCATACTGCCCTTCTTATTTTAAATTATATTTTATTACATACAAATAGCACTGAATAAATAAGAAATTTTTGTGCTGGTCATTTATTTTCTTATTCTGTAAATTTAACGTTAATATGTTGTGTTACTATGTTAAAGATACTTTCTTTGTAAACAGGAAAACACTTAATTAACATGATGTTTTCACTTCCTGGTTGTCTGAATCAAATAACATTGAGGTTGGGAGAGTATATTGGAAATCCTTAAATCACTTAAAATAATTTAGACCTGCTATTAAATTTGTATCACAAGTGAGTAGTTAATGCAGAGTTAGCAAGTTTGTCACTACTTTTTAATTAAGCATAAGTTGATTGTGAAGAGAAAAATATTGAGCATTTGAGACATATACCTAATGGCCAAATAATTAGATGAAAAACATAAACAAGGAATGCCCAGTTTAAGTCTCAGTATATTAGTTATCTAAGAATGTAGAGATACTTTATTCACATTTATCAAAGCAGCCTACAGCAAAATAATTATGGAATCATATTTAAAAATAGTAGTATTTAATAGATAGAGCAATTGATATCAATCTTCCCACTAATAGCTCATTAAGTGGAAAACTACCACACAGAAAAGAGTTTATCAATAAAAATTAAATTGCATATTTTTACTTGCAAATTGCTGGATACTCACATATATCTTCATTTATTAAAGTTAAATAATGATTTTCTTTGCTTTGCTGGTGATTAAATAGCCATAACAGTCAGTTGATCTCAATTATCTTGATGTAGCTAACAATCAATTCATAAAAAAAATAACTACAATATACCATAAATCAAAAACAGTAAGTTCTGAATTTGCTACATTGAAATGAGAAAATTGTATGAATTTGTAGATAGTTAAGTAAGGTAAAATTATAATGCTGTCAAAATTTTCTACTTTGGGGATATTGTGGTTAGTTGAGAGAAGGTATTTGTTAAAAAATTTATTAAAAATTTGCAAAAACACTATCTGGTTGCAGAATATCCTTAGGGAAGTGAACATTTCAAGTCAATCCATAATATCCATTGGATATTGATTTATAACTTCACAAGGGAAGGATAATACTAATTTTGTCTTACTGTTTTTTGTTTTGACGTTTGTTTTTTATTTTATGCTCTTTCCCCATTTTTCTTTTATTTTTGTGATTATAATATAATTATATCTATTTTTCTTCCCCTTTCCTCCCTCCAAACCTTCTTAATACTCCTCCCTGCTCCTTTTCAAATTCATGGCCTCTTTTTCCTTAATTGTTGTTACATGAACATATGTACATGTACATATATATTCTTAAATATGAATATATTTAGTATTATATATAATACTACTCAGTTTGTATAATGTTACTTCTGTGTGTATTTTCAGGGCTGACTATTTGGTATTGGATAACCCATTGGTATGGTTTTTCCCTGAGGAGAATTTCTCCTGTTCTCCCATTCTCAGCATTCCTTAACTGCCTGTAGAACTTTGTGTAGGATTGAAGTTGGGCTTTCCCCCATCCACCATGTTGAGACGGTCATGTCGCTGAGACTTTATGCGTAACTTCTAATGTTACTAGGAGATGCAATCTCATAGGAAATCTCTGGCTCTTAAATATTTTCTGTCCCCTTTTCTACAATGTTACCAGAGCCTTAGGTATGGGAACTCTTTTGTAGGTATATCCACTGAGATTGGGCTCTCTAACTGTGCATATTTTCCGTAGTGGTCTGTTGCGAAGAGAAGTTTCCTTGGTGAGGAGGGAAGACTACATTTACCTGTGGGGATAAGCATAAACGTTTGTCTATTGTCGGTGGAGATTATGTTGGTTTACTAAAGCGGTGGTTCGAGAGTCTCCTTCAAGATACAGAACTTCATTAGCTTTGAGTATTTGGCTAGGTTTCCAGTACCAGATATAGTTTCCCTCTTTAAGTCCAATTAGAACGCTGGTTACCATAAAAGTATGCATGCCATTGCTGCGCCTAGAGTTATCCTGCTATGCTGGTTGTTTTTGTGGTTCCTGGACATCGTAGCTGGGTAGACTATTGGCTGCTTCCCTACTTTGGAAGCTTGCGTAGCACCTTCTGGTACCATGAAAGCTAATCCTCAGAGAGGAGATATCCAGGTCAGTTTCAGCTCAGGGACCTCTGTGTCCTGGGTCTGAAATGTATGGTGTCTTTTGCAATAGGGACTTACTTTCCACCTCTCAGGGAAAACCAAGGACAACATCAATAGGGTGTACATTTTGAAAATCTTTTGGACAACCCTGACCTGTTTTATGTTTTTTTTTTTTGAGTACATGATTGAGAGAGAAAAAGGACATGAAGGTTGGTGAGTAGGGAGGTGGAGAGCATCTGGAAAAAATTGGGGGAGGGGAAAGAATATGGTCAAAATAATTTTTTTGTGAATTTTTTTCAATAAAGAGTAATTAATACTAAAAAGTCAGAGCTTCATGACTTGGAATAAATGTGGCTACCTTATTAGTAGTCCTTAGATATGTCTGGCTAATTCAGAATTTTAGTAAAATAAAGCAAAAAGAAAGAGAAAATAATAACAACCTCAGGAAAAAAATCTTGGAATTAATAGATTCAAAGAAATACATCGCCTGTTTTCTAACAAAAAATCAGACTACCTACTTGAGCACCAAATTAGAGTCATTTACAATAAACTAGGAAAATCAGCGTTAAACAACTACGACAGAAAGTGTTTTACTATGAAATATTACTTTAGGAGTGTATGTGTGTGCATTCACACATATGCAGTGTGGTGGTATAAACCAGATTTATATTATAGGTCACAATCCAAACTTACAGGGATTGGTGCATGATTAAAGGTGCTTGCTATCAGAGCTGATGACATGAGTTTGTTTCCTGGGACTCATGTGATAGGAAGAGAGAACCAACTCCTGCAAGTTGTCCTCTGACCTTCAGTCATGGAGTGTTATGCCTGTGCCCTCTGAACCTTCCTGAAAGACAACCAATTAATTGGTGTAAAAATTTGTTGTTGTTGCTTGAGCTGAGAATGGTGGCAAATACCTATAGTTCCATCTCTTAGGAAGCTGATGTAGGAGGATCTCTGGGAATTTGAGGCTAGCCCAGGCTATGTAATGAGTTTTAGGCTAGCCTGAGCTCTGTAAAATTGTCTTAAAACATCCAGTAAAATAAGATAAATAAAACCTCCAGTTTGTGCTTAGTGTTGTAAAGTTAAAAAGTTAAATTAAGATAGGAAAAAAATCCCCCTTAAATAGACCTATAACCCCAAAGGAAATAGAAGCAGACATTATCAGTTTCCTAACCACAAAAAAGGGCAAGATGGTTGTAACACAGAATTCTACCAGGCTTTCAAAGAAGAGTTAACAAAACAGAAACAGAAGGAACATTGCCAAATTCGTTTTATTAGGTCATAGTTAACTTGATACCTAAACTACAAAAGATTCAACAAAGAAAGAGAATTGTAGAGCAATTTTCCTTATGAGCACAGACACAAAAATACCCAACAAAATACTTAAAAGCTGAATCCAAGAATATTTCAAAACATCGTTCATCATGATCAAGTAGGCTTCATCCCAGAGACGCAAGGATAGTTCAACATATGGAAATCAGAAATGTCATGCAAACACCCTGAAAGAAAAAAAAAACACACAGTCATCTCATTATATGCTGAAAAAGCCTTTGACAAAATTTAACACTCCTTCATTATAAAATTCTTGGAAAGATTAGGGATACAGGGGACATACTTAAACATAAAAAAGGCAGTTTGCAGCAAGCCTGTAGCCAACATCAAATTAAATGGAGAGTAACTCAAAGAAATTCCACTAAAATCGGGAACAAGACAAGGCTGTCCACTCTCTCCATATCTATTCAATGCAGTACTTGAATTTCTAGCTAGAGCAATAAAACAACTGAAGGACATCAAGGGGATACAAATTGGAAAGAAGTCAAAGTATCATTATTTGCAGATGACATGATAAGCATCTCCAAAAGTTCTACCAGGGAACTCCTACAGATGATAAATACCTCAGCAAAGTAGTTGGATACAAGATTAGCTAAAAATTGCCAGGCGGTGGTGGCGCACGCCTTTAATCCCAGCACTTGGGAGGCAGAGGCAGGCGGATCTTTGCGAGTTCGAGGCCAGCCTGGTCTACAAAGCGAGTCCAGGACAGCCAAAGCTGTTAAACAGAGAAACCCTGTCTCGAAAAACCAAAAAAAAAAAAAAAAAAAAAAGATTAGCTAAAAATAAATCAGAAGCCTTCCTGCATACGAATGATAAATGAATTGAGAAAAAAATCAAGGAGGTAACACCCTTTACAATAGTCACCAACAATATAAAATTTCCCAGGGTACCTCTAACTAAACAAGTGGAGGACTTGTATGACAACAACTTCAAGTCTTTGAAGAAAGAAACTGAGGAAGATATCAGAAGATGGAACACTCTCCCATGCTCATGGATTGGTAGAATTAACATAGTGAAAATGATCACCATAACCAAAACAATATACAGATTCAACACAATTCCCACCAAAACTTCAACACAATTGTTTGTGGACCTTGAAAAGACAATACTCAATTTCATATGGAAAAAAAAATCCAAGGATAGCTAAAACGATCCTGTACAATAAAAGAACTTCTGAAGATATCACCCCCCTGATTTCGAGCTATACTACAGAGCTATAGTAATAAAATCCTCATGATATTGGCATAAAAACAGACACATTGATCAATGAAATTGAATGAAGACTCAAACATAAGTGCACACACCTATGGACACTTTTTTTTTAAATAAAGAAGCCAGAAAGACACAATGAAAAAAAGAAAGCATCTTTAACAAATGGTACTGATCTAGCTGGATATCTTTATGTAGAAGAATGCAAATAGATCCATATTTATCACCCTGTACAAAACTCAAGTCCAAGTGGATCAAAGACCCCAATATAAAACCAGGCACACTGAATCTGATAGAAGAGAAAGTAGTGAATATCCCTGAACACATAGAATAGGAGACAAAAACCAAAACAGAACACTAATAGCACCAGCACTAAGATAGACAAGTAATAAATGGGACCTCACGAAACTGAAAGGCTTCTGTAAAGCAAAGGACACCATTAGTAGGACAAAACAGCAGTCACAGAATGAGAAAACATTTTCACCAACTCCACATTGGATAGAAGGATAATATTCAAAATAAATAAAGAACTCATGAAAGCAGTCTTCAACAAATCAAATGATCCAATTAAAAGTGGGGTACAGGAGGGAGACCAGAGTGAGGGACAGACAAAAATGGACGAGTACCAGTATGATCAAATTATAATATATGCATGTATGAAAATATCATAATGAAGCCCATTATTTTGTACAATATGTGCTAATAAGAATATTAATATCAGTTGTCATTTTCAAACTTTTTAAGGATTATATTGAAGTCTAAATAAACCCCTCACTGTGGAACAAGTGGGGTACAGATATAAACAGAGAATTCTCAATAAAGAAATCACAAATGGCTAAGAAACATTTAAAGAAATGTTCAACATCCTTAGTCATCAGGAAAATGCAAATCCAAACTGCTTTGAGATTCCATCTTATAGCTGTCAGAATTATTAAGATCAAGACCCAAATGATAAGCTTGTGAAAATGTAGAGAAAGGGGAACACTCCTCCATTTCTGGTGAGATTATGTCTTAGGGTTTCTATTGTTGTGAAGAGACACCATGACTATGACAACTCTTATAAAGGAAAACATTTAATTGAGGCTGACTTAGAGTTCAGAGGTTTAGTCCATTACCGTCATGGTGGGAAGCATAGTGCCATGCAGGCAGACATGGTGCTGGAGAAGGAGCTGAGAGTTCTACATCCTGATCAGCCGGCAGCAGGAAATGACAGAGACACACTTCCTCCAACAAGGCCACACCTACTCTAACAAGGCCACACATCCTAATAGTGCCACTCCCTGTGAGTGTATGGGGGCCATTTCTTTCAAACTACATTTCCACTCCCTGGCCCCATAGGCTTGTAGCCATATCATAATGCAGGAGTTCTTTCAGTCTAACTTCAAAAGTCCCCATAGTTTATAACAGTCTCAACCCTGTAAAAATCCAAAGTCTCTTCAGAGACTCATGGCAATCTTTTAATTCTAATATTCTGTAAAATCAAAATGAAAACAGATTACATACTTTCTTTTTTTTAATAATTTATTTTTTATTTCTTCAAGTTACATCTCAATCACAATCCCCTCCCTCCTCCCCCTCAGCCCCACCATCCTCTTCCCTTCTTTTTTTTTTTTAGTTTAAGGTATTTCTTTTTCCCCCCAACAGCTCTCCCTTTCAGTCCAAAAAATGGTTCTTTTTCTTATAACTATAAATACAATACAAAACAACAGAAATAAATAGGCCACAATTATAAGAATTATATGGCTTAGCATACATTTCCAATGTCCAGTCCATATGTATTTGGCACCTGACTTTAACATTCTAC
>CAJQZJ010032284.1:7881270-7923413 GCA_907164525.1 Lophiomys imhausi
CCAATGTCCAGTCCATATGTATTTGGCACCTGACTTTAACATTCTACTATCTAACCATCTCCATGAGTTTAAAGTTCTATATCTAACTCAGCTTTCATACTAACTTGCCTCATAATTTTAAAAATATCTTCTTAGATCCAGAACACCCTCTTGATTCCTAAACAACTCAAAATTTAACTATGAGACTCTAGCTATCTATTCTTCAACCACCTCAGAGACCTGAGAGGGATAAATATATCTGATTATATAGGAAGTGCAGGGCCTGCAGCTTCCAAAACTAAGAAATGACATACCAGTGGCTGCCTGGACAGTTCCCATTTTCTCTCCATACATTACAGCATCAATCTTCAGCCATTTGGCCCCGTTTCTCTGACAGACATTGATTGTAGAGCAGGAATTATGAAGGACTTACCTACCCTGTCTTGGCAGAGCTAGGCTGTCGACTTATCTGCTTCCATGTTTTGTCCTTTTTGGACAGAAGTCTGTCTACAGTTGAAGCAAGGGGTTTTTCTTGCCAAGAGAAAGGCTTATCACCAATTCAATCATCTCCCACTGGAGATTCTTCGATGTTCATCTTCTACTTGGAGTAGAATAGGGGGTGCTGTCAGGAGCTGACATGTCTCGATATCAAAAAAATCTTAAGTTAAGAAAACATCTTTGAATGCCATATTCTGCAGATCTCTTGAGGTTTTTGAAGATGCCCTATCTATCTCTTATATTTAGATAAGCAAATATTGCTTGTCTCTTAGCAACTTGATTTCTGAGTAGCTTAGAAAATAACTGTGATAGACTGTCATAGTAACTAACAAAATGACACGTTTTCATGACTATTAGTTCCGTTTCTTAATTATCCTAAACAGTTTATGTCAGTTGGTAGCAAGAGGTCAAAACTTGACATTTCATTTTTAAGTAATAGTATGAACAATATCTTTAAGAAGCGTTACCCTTAATTTTGTATCAATATACAAAGATCAATACCAATGTGGCCAAATATAATCTTAACATACTTTCAATATATAATGGCACAGGATACACTTTATCATTCCAAAAGGGAGCATAGGGAGGAAATACTGGACCAAAGCAAGAGCAAAAACCAGCTGAGCAAACTCCAAACTCTGCATCTCCATGTCTGATGTCAAAACACTCTTCAGATCTCCAACTCCTTTCAGCTTTGTTGATTGCAACACATTTCTTTCTCTTGGGCTGGTTCTATTCCTATTAGCAGATGTGTGTCTCTGACATCTCCAACCATCACAGCTTCATATAGTGGCCTCTGTAGGACTCCTTGCAGGGACATGTTTGCCACATGCTTGGCCTCAGTGGCTTTCCTTAGTTGGGGAGGGAGATTCCATAACCCCTTTCTTCTGTCCTTGACTCTAAAGCCAGAGCCACATGGCTGAAGCTGCCAAGTTCTACTGTTGCTGGGGCTGAAACATGGGTACCTCATTGAATTACATCTTCACCATCTTTCTGTTTTTTATGATTTCCTTCACTGCCTCAGCTTGGCTATCCTGGAACTTGCTCTGTAGACCAGGCTGGCCTTAAATTTAGAGATCCTCCTGGCCCTGCTTTCTGAGTGCTGGAATTAAAGGCATGCACCATTGTGTTTGGACCTAAGCTGTTCTCTAATTTCTTTTCACAAGTTGGAAGCTTAGCTGAGTGGGGTCTTGCCTTGAGGTTACCACTCTATTCCATTTAGCGTCAGACTTTTAAAAACTCTATCTCCTTGAACATAGGATTTACTTTCTGGTGCCCCCCTCTTCTCTTTAATTTGTACATTTTGCATTTTTACTTGTCCAGGTTGCTCCTCTTTGTCATACATCTTCATAAGAGTGAATACTTATAACCACATGACAGAGTCAATATCGGAGAGTTTTGAAATTTCCTTTGCCAGTGCAAGTAGCCTAAAACTCTTCATTTGGCTTCAGGCAGACTTTTTGGACAAGAGCAAAAACCAGCCACACTCCTTGCCAAAATATCACAAGAATAGTCTCTAGGTCACATACTAAAGTTCTTCCCTTTTGAAACCTCTTGAGCTAGGCCCCCAGAGCACAAATCACTTTCAGAACCACTGTCTTCCATGTTCCTACTAGGATAGTCCATTGAGCCGTACTTGAAGTGTTCAGCTGCTTTCCTAATCCAGAGTTCATAAGTCCACATTCCGCCAAACAAAAGCATGGTCAGGCCTATCATAGCAATACTCCAGTCCCTGGTACCAACTTCTGTCATAGTTAGGGGTTTAATTGCTGTGTAGAGATACCATAGCCATCACAACTCTGATAAAGGAAGACATTTAATTGAGGCTGGCTTACAGTTTAGAGGTTTAGTCCATTATCATCATGACAGGAAGCATGCTGGCATGCAGGCAAACGTAGTGTTGGAGAAAGAGCTGAGAGTTCTACATCTGAATTGGCAGGAAGGAAGAAGTGACTGAGATACACTTCCTCCAACAATAGGCCGCACCTATTCCAACAAAGCTACACCTTCTAATAGTGCTCCTTCCTAAGATTCTATGGAGGGCATTTCTTTCAAACTGCCACTGATTGCAGCCTCTATGGAAATCAATATGGCTGTTCCTCAGAAAATTGGGAATTGATCTACCTTTAAACCTGTCTCTACCACTCTTGGACATATACCCAAAGGACTCTCCATCCTACTACAAAAACACTTGGCCAAATGTGTCATAGCAGCTTTATTCCTAATAGCCAGAAACTGGAAACAACCTAGAAGTCACTCAACTGAAGAGTGGATAAAGAAAATGTGGTACATTTACACAATGGAGTATTATTCAGATGTTAACATAATGACATCATGAAATTTGCAGGCAAAGGGATGGAACTTGAAAAAAAAAAATCATCCTCAGTGAAACAACCCAGATCCAGAAGGACAAACATGATGCATACTCCCTTATAAATGGATATTAGCTGTTAAGTAAGGATAATCATGCTACCAACCATGGAAACAGAGTGGCTACGTAACAAGGTGGGGGAGGGGGGCTTTGGGCATGCACATGGATCTCCCTGGGGAAGGTGAAATAGAATGGATTGTTCAGGTAGACTGGGCCTGGGAACAGGAGGGGTCAGGTAGGGACAGAGGGACCAAGGGAAAGAGTATAAGGAGAAATGACTGGAATTGTGGGGCATTTGGGGTGGGGAGGAATGATAGGGAAACCTAGAATAGTGAAAACTTCCTGGAACTTACCAGGTATCCTAGTGATGGAAGATATGGACCCCGAACCAGCCATCTTCTGTAACCATACAATGCATCCAGTGGTGGGTCTGGGACACTCTAGCCACAAAACCTTCAACCTACAACTTATCCTGTCTGCAAGATGTACTGGGGCAAAGGTGGCTCAGAGCTTGTGATAGTGGCCAACAAATGATTTTACTAACTTAAGGCATATGCCACAAGAGGGAGCCCATACCCGACACTGCCTGGATGGGTAGGAGCCATCCAGGAAACTGGATAGCCCAGAGACCTAGGGTAGAACTAAACACAACTGGAAAAAAAAGTCAATAAAATGATTCCTAATGATATTCTGCTGTACTTATAGGTTGGTGCCTCGCCAAATTGTCACCAGAGAGGCTTCCTTCAGCAGCTGAGGGTAGCAGATACAGAGTCCCACAGCCAAACATTAGGCAGAACTCGGGGAAGCACCCAGAAGAAGGAAAGAATTGTAGGAGTCAGAGGGGTTGAGGACGCTGTGAGAACATGACCCATAGAATCAATTAAGCATGGCTCAGAGTGGCTCACAGAGACTGAAGTGACAATCACAGAGTCTGTATGGGCCTGACGTAGGTCCCGTGCATGTATGTTAGAGTTGTATAGCTTGATGTTCTTTTGGGACTCTTAACAGTGGGAATGGGTCTCTCTGACTCTTTTGCCTGCTCTTGGGCACCTTTTGCTCCTACTGGGTTGCTTTGTCCAGCCTTGATATGAGGGATTAGGCCTGGTCTTATTACATCTTGTTATACCTTGTTCAGCTGGTATCCCTGGCAGGCCTGCTCTTTTTTGAAAGGAAACAAAGGAAGCAGTTTCTCCCCCTGGGGGAGAGGGGGAATGAAACTTGGAGAAGTCAAAGGAGGGAGGGGGGGCTCCTGTCTGGAAGTCTTGTATGAGAAAAGAATAAATAAAACCAAAAAAGTTTAAAAAACATAAAATATTTGAAATTAAACAACAAAAAAGAAGACAATATTACATTGAAAAGTTACTGAAATAGTGGCAATGGAGGAAAGTCTCAGAGATAGGGAACAACTGAGAAGAATCCTTTGGTGGCCTCAGTTTACTGTCTGGAGAGAGCATGATGACGCCGTGTAGAAGAAAGCTCATGGGCAGTCAGGAGCCTGTGTGGGGTTGAGAAAGACTGAAGCACTGAAGATGTGAGAGCTCTCTACAGACAGAGAAACGCAGCGTGGAGAGTACTTCCACAGAGCTTACCTGGGTGCTCATCATATGTGTGTGTGTGCAAGTACACTCACACTTGTGCGTGGGCGGCACTCGGGGCATTGCCTAGGGGACTTGTCTTCCATCAAAGCCCACGGTTTTACTCCGATTGCATGCCTATGAGGGAGGCCACTTGAAGACTGGTGCTGTCACATTCTCCTGACCACTCTGAGGCAGACTCATTAGGAAGACAAAGCGGGTCGCCAGAGATAAGAAGGCAGCGGACACTGGTATCAAACGTCGGAGAGCAAGCAAATAAGATAAGGACTGTAGCTTGTCAGGCTCCTACCAGGAAACAGTTTGCATTCTCAAATGGGGTGATTTGAGGTGAGGAGTCTTAATAAAGAGACTGTTAGCCAAGATGTAGGCAGACTGAGGGGGCTCCACGACATGGTGTCTTTTAAAAGTCAGGAACAGAGGAGGGTCATGATGCGATTGGCTATCAGCAGCAGGGGCCAGAGGAGGAGCAGTTACCAGAACCCAGCACGAGGAAGCTTTGTGGAGACCGGCTGAAGGCGCCCTACAGAAGCCTATTTTTAAAACTAAATTTTCAATTGACAGTAATTTGCATGTATTAGAGGTAGAGTGTGGTATTTCAATGTATACACATGGCGAATATGGATCAGATCAGGGAAACTGATGAATCCGTACCTCAAACACCATTATTTCAAAAATCTTAGTTAGTAGCCTTTTGAGATTCACATTTAATTATTAACCGGAGTTACCTTTCTGTGCCATCACACAGTAGTTTCACCAACTATAACCTTGTACCTGTTAACGATCCCCTCTCCACCTTCCCCTATCCCCTCCTCTCCAGCTTCTGTAGCCACTATCCTATGAGATGAACTATCTTCCTTCTTATACACCATTTGGCATTTATCTTTATTTAATTTCACTTAATATCCTTCAGGCTCATCCTTGTCATGGAAAATGACAGGATTTCATTCTACATTTTTTCGTTAATGAAAGGCCTTGACCAGTAACTAACACGACCCTCTGTTCATTCCTCATTTCACATTTTTTTTGTCTCTGCTATGATCTGACTAAGCCCAGTTGGGAAACAAGGTAGAGTTGATATAATTTATCTAGATCAGAAGACATGAGGGTGGGTCCGAAAGGGGCAAGCTTGTGGCGATCCTCCTGCCTGACTCCTGTGTGCTGGGATTACAAATGGGCACCACCATACTCTGTCTCCAATTTGGTATTATATTACTCTATAGAACTTATGATTATAATAAATATATTTCTCTTGCTTAAGAAATATTCTTAGCCCTATTTATCTTTATTTTATTTTGCGTGCAGTGGATGTTTGCCCTGCCTGCGACTCTGTTTACCACTTGCATGCAGTGCTTCTGAAGGCCAGAAGAGGGTACCAGACACCCTGATATTGGAGTTACAGACAGTTGGGAGCTTCCATGTAGGTGCTGAGTGTCAAACCAGGACTTTCTGGAAGAGCTGGCAGAGCTTCCAGAGGTTGGGCCGTCTCTCTAGCCCCTGTCAGTGCTTTTCTAAAAGATCAAAGCATGGGAGGAATGATTGTTTCCAACTTTTTTGGTGGTTTTCTAACTTAAATTTTTTTTGACAATCTCTGTTTCTCTGAAGTTATATTATTTGAAATATAATTTTTGTTTACTAACAAAACACAAGTACCATGATGTCCCATAATAGAAAACTGATCTGGATGACACAGCAGTAAAATCTGGAAATTCATTGTTCTCAGAAGAAGAGATGAAATTAAAATTTCAAGGATATAAATTAGAGGAAGGAGCCTGGCAAGTCCAGGGTGGCTTCTGCAACTCCCCTTCCTACAGACAGAAGCACGCGGAGAAGAAATTAATCAACTTAAAATAAAAAGAGAGCTGGAGAGTTGACTCAGCAGATAAGAGTACTTGCTGCCCTTGACCTGGATTCTGTTCCCAGCACCTATATCAGGCGGCATTTTACCATTGCCTGTAACTCCATCTACAGTGGATCTGAGACCCTCTTTT
The DNA here is from genome assembly GCA_907164525.1 of Lophiomys imhausi. Taxonomy (NCBI): domain Eukaryota; kingdom Metazoa; phylum Chordata; class Mammalia; order Rodentia; family Muridae; genus Lophiomys; species Lophiomys imhausi. Next base: position 7,887,702 of record CAJQZJ010032284.1, read on the forward strand.
GGCCTCCTTGGGCACCTGCACACATGTGGTACACATGCACATACATGAAATAAAAGACATCTCAAAAAACATAAAACAAAGAATCCTAAAAAATAAGAGAAAACAAACAAAACCCCAACCACCCAGAGTTATTAAATCAACTTATGTCTAGTGTTTCCTTGATTTCTGTCAGTGATGGTTAACATTGATTGCCAACTTGACAGGCTCTAGGATCAACTACACTACAAGTCTCTGGACACACTTGGGGGAGATTATTTAGATTAGGATAGCCTTGGCCCTGCCTCTGAGGAAGTGTCTTGATTAGGTTTATTTAGGTGGGAAGACCTGCCCTAGAATTGGGTAGCGCCATTCCCTGGTCTTGGGTCCTGACTGTTGATGCAACATGTCCAGCTGCCTCCAGCTCTGGCCTCTAGGACTTCACTGCTATGACGGGGTGTAACCTTGAACTATGAGCCCCAAATAGCCCTTTCTCTCTTAAGTTGCTTTTGTCAGTGCATTTATCACATTAATAGAAGTAACTAATATAGTCTCCAAATCACTTAAATTACTAAAATAGAGTAGTAGGCATAACTGTGAAGCAAAAGCAGCTTTTTCTGCTTCTGGAATATGTGTGTTTCACAAAGTATGGACTCTCACATGCCAAGAGACGTCAACACTTCACTTTTTCAGGAACAGCTTTAATTTTATGCTTACACATAGATTTACTGAAATGTCTATTTTTGCATAAATACTGGAAGAGCTGAAGTAGTATGTTTCTTGATTTTGCAGATGTTAATCACAATGGTCCTTGATGTTGTAATTGCTCTAAAGACTTTGTGATCCTAAACAGTTCATTTAACACTTTATTTTTTTATTAAAATATTGACAATGACATATTTGGCTACTCAAATTATTTTATTTTGAATATATTGCTTCTGGGTGCGTGTAATGCTATTTAAGTAAAGGGTTTCCCCCACAATATTCCAAGAGCTAGAAATTCAATGTTATGTATTTAAAATTAAATATTCAAATGTGACATAATGGTTATTTTCTCATATACTTTATTGAAAGTGATAAAACTGGATTAAAATTTCCCATGAATTGTGCTTGTTTCCTACAACATATCAAGCGACCGTTTCATTAAATTTAGAGGTTTAAAAAAAAAAAGAAATAATATGATGATGGTATTGAAAGAAAGGAAATAAAATTCTTAGAAAAATCTCAAAAAATTAATAGATGAGCTTTGAATAAGACTGATCAAATGCTGGAATGGAATTTTTTGGTGTGTGATTGCCCACATTGTCTTGAAACTGTTCAGCAGAACAAAGGGTTTTATGGATGAAAGATTGGTATGAAGAAACATGAATGTCAACCCAGGCTCTGAGAGACAGTCTGCTAATGAAATATTCTAAAAGTCATTTTCAAGGTGGTTGAAAGTTCTCACTGATGTGCACCAATTCTTTTGATAAATTTTTTTAATATATCAAATAATTATGGAAGTGTTGGCTCGGGGACAGAGAAAATAACATCGCACCCAAATATTGCAGAAAGGCTGGTGTGTCGTACTTTACTTCTGTGACTGAAAATGAGCAGACACCTGATGAAAATATTCTGGAAGTAAGTTTCTTGCATCTTACATGTGGAAAATAACTTTTTCTTTGCTATCTAGGTTATGATGATTAACTTTAACCGATGATGTACTACCTTAATGGTGATGTCTTTGTGTGAAGTCTAAAAGGGAGATTATATCTTTAGAAGTTGAATTTTCCCCAAACATTTTTGAGTGAACTTTCCTGGTAAATGTAAGAATCAATGACTTCCTCTCAAAGGTCCTCTGGCCTGCTCTATTAATATACACATCTGCCAGTGACACATGTCCTCCCTCCAACACTGTGAACACACACACACACACACACACACACACACACACACACACACACACACTTTTACTTTTACATGGGTTTATGATCAAACTTTGTATTCAGATGTCCTTGGAGTCTATCTACATCATATCTTGTGACTTGGATTTTAGACCTACAAGGACAACAAAGACGATGTCTTTCAGAAAAGCCAATGATGATGTCTTATGCAGAGAGGCTCTTAATTAAGAGTAACAAGGGTTCTATTATATTATCTAGCTAATGGAAGCATGGCTCATTAGGTTTTTTTTTTTAATTAATGAATAGTCCATATCACATTGACCGTAAGACATCTACCTTCTGCTCTGTCACAATCTCAGATGACTGACTAAATTACAGTTGTCATACTATAATGCCAAACTCTGTCTGTTTGGGTCTAGATCCGGTTTGGTATAAAATGCAAATAGTATCTGATAGGTAGACTCTGTTTCCACTGCATTTTGTATTTTAATAATTGAAGATTTAATTCCATGTATTCATTAATACAAACATAGATAAAATTTTTGTGTATTTAAGGCTTTTGGGGATCAATGTGATCCCAGTCTTTCAAACCCTAGCCATTTTAGTAGAGTTTGTAAAGCATTATCACCAACAAGATTTCACCATAGAGCTTCATGTTAAAGTTCTCACAAATGCCATCTTGTCTTTGAAGCGTCACCTGATTCTGTTCAGGTAGTCTCTTCGTACATGTTCCTACAGTGTTCCTACCCATGTGTGTGGTGACACTATCACAACACATGGTAACTTACAGGTAATTTTGTGTAGCTCATAGCAGCCAGGAGATCTTAGAGGTCACAGAAAAGTTCTTACTCATTGCAAAGAACTCCTCAGGAGTAGATATATTCAGTCTGTTAATCTTGTTTTTGTTTTAATTTCTCAAAGGTAAACAAGAATGGGAAGCTAAGATCTCTGCCATTTGTAATAAAGTTGAAAGAAAAGGGAACCCAGTAGATAGTCTCAAAAAATGGAATTAACCATGGTGGTGAGACCAGAAGCTCTGTGTACCATGGGTGTGGTCAGCTTCTATGGAAGACAGTATGTCAGTTTCTCAAACAAACATGTTATTAGCTTATGATCCAGCAATCCCCCCTGTGTATATATGCAAAAGAATTGGAAGCAGGACCCCAAAGATATGTTAATATGGTCATGTTCATAGCAACATTATTTGAAGCAAGCAAAAGATGGGGCACCTAAGTATCCATCATTGGATAAATGAGTAACAAGGACTGAAATACAGAATGAACAAACTCATAGACAGATATCAGGACAGTGGGGCAAAGGAGGTGCTCGTTAATGAAGTCTTAGTTTTGTAAGATAAAGAATGTCTTGGAGATTTGACGACATGAATACATTTAACAACACTAAGGAACACAATTAAAAAAGGCTGGCATGATCTGGGTGTGGTAGCTCATGCCTGGGGACTGAGGCAGGAGGATTGTTGTGATTGCAGGCAAGCATGAAGCATGTTACAGTGAATATTGGGTCAACCAAGGTTACATATATACCTTGTCTCGAAAGACTGAAAAATGATACACTTTATGTTATGAGTGCTTTATTATGATAAAAACTGAAGTGAAAATGTTACCATCAGTATATCAGATCATAAACCAAATAAGATTACCTCATCATGAAGATGTATTCATATTTATAACTTCAGTTATAAATGCCAGGTTGGTTATTTTTAAATAGAAACCACCTAGTTGCCTAGAGATCTCTATATGCTAAAGACAGGTTAATATCATATAATTTTCATACCATCTGACACAGATTTATCTATAACATACACAACTCTCATATTGTCTGGTAGTTGGGAGAAAGGACAAGAATGAATATCAAGGAATGACTACCCAGATACATTCTAAAATGGTTTACTCATACTTAGCATGCCATTGTTCATAACATGCTAAGGGTATTGACCCCACTTGTTTTTGTAAAATTGGGTTTTCTGCAGCTGTGCTATAATTTGTCCTAGTTGGAAATTAGGTCAAGAAAAATCACAGCAGTGATACTGACTTGAAAAAAAAAAAAACAGTGACTTTTCCAGCAACGTGCCTGTTTGGTTAGATGCATTTCCTGCCATGGATATTAGACGCCTACCTGAAAATTTGTATCTTTAAATATATTCATCTAGTTGGCTAACTTGGAAAATCCAAGTCATCCCAGTAACATTTTAGCAGCAATACAAGCTTTAAATTTTTTTTTTTTAGTTAGGTTTATTTATTACTTCGATTTACATCTCCCTCACAGCCCCCTCCCTCCACCTTTTTCGGTTCCACCCTCCCATCCTCTACCCCCTCCCACCTATCCTATTCCTCCAGTGTGGGGTGCCCCCACATCTCAGCCCCCCTCATTTCATCAGTAATATGAGGGCTAAAACATCAGAATGGCTAAGATTAAAAACTGAAATGACAGCAAATGCTGGCCAGGTTGTGGAGAAAGGGGAATACTCCTCAATTGTTGGTAGGTGTGCAAGTTTGTACAACCACTATGGAAATCAGTCTGGCTACATCCTTTCTGTCTCTCTCCTTAGGAAACAAATAGGCATCTAAGGAAAAAAAAAAGTACAACCACCATGGAGGTCAGTCTGGCGATATCTTAGAAAACTTGGAATAGCTCTACTTCAAGACACAGCCATATCACTTCTGGGTATACATCCAAATGATTCCTCACCAAATCACAAGAATGTTTCCTCATCTATGCTCACAGCAGTCTTATTTGTAATAGCTAGAAACTGGAAACAACCCAGATGTCCCTCAACTGAAAAATGGATTAAAAAACTGTGCTACATCTACACAATGGAATACTACACAGAAACAAGGAAATCATGCAGTTTGGTGCCAATGGATGGAACCAGAAAAACTCATCCAGAATAAGGTTTAAAATTTTTATTTTATTTTATTGATGTTTCACTTCGCTGCCTCAGATGCTGTTGGGGGCAGCTCAGAGAAGGACAGTTGAAGGTAACTCCTAGAGAAGGTGAAGATCTTGGTAAGAAATCTTGGTTCTGTCAGTTGCATGGTGATTGAGATACATACCAAGAGAAGAGGTGTGGACCTACAAAGAGAAGCAAGATTGGCAAAATCAGGACGCTATGCCAGAGATCAACGCCACCAGACACAGCACTTATAAATCCAGGGGCTAACTTTTATCAACCACACACTTCCGTGTGGGCCCTCTTACTTGCTTTAAATGAATGAACCCTTTCAACAGCTCTAAATAATAGACACTGTTACCATTTCCCCAACATCGTAACTTGTATTATTCCCAAAGGAGATTCTGAGACGAGTCTTTGTGTGTTAAGTATTTAAATTGGGAATAGATGACAGGCTTTCTAGTCTATGTGAGGGAGAGAGGACAAAAGACAGAGAGTGAAAGTCAACCCAACGCAGGTCTTTTAGTTAATGGGCATGTGCAGGGAAACCAAGGTCCAAGATCCAGTGGAGATATTCCTGACACTGCAGATCCAGACTCAGGGTCTTCTCACTGAACAATGAGGGTGCCATGGATTTCATCACGGGAGTACCTTGCCTTCATAGTTGAGGGAGACTTCTGGGACACCATTACTAGGCGCTACAGTGGTACCCTGTGCTAAAGGCATCACCAGTCAGAGAGACACAGGAAGCAATCCTTGGCATTCAGGAAGCTACAGGTGGTGTCTGGGCAAGCTCAGCACCTACTTCACCGGGTTTGAGCTGGAGGCCCGTGTTTCAGAGCATGAACATAGAATGGAGCCACATACCTGAGGCTGCAAAGATGGGATTACCTTGATTTTAGTGAATCAGCGAGTGAGGCCAAGAGTTTCAGAAGAGTCAGAAAACATAGGCAGGCGGTAGATGGAGCATTAGAGAAGTGGTTCTCAACCTATGACTCTCAACCCCCCGGCAAACCTCCATCTCCAAAAATATTTACATTGTGATTCATAACACCAGCAAAATTACAGTTATGAAGTAGCAATGAAAATATTTTTTATGGTAGTGGGTTACCACAATATGAGGAAGCATATTGAAAGGTTGCAGCATTTGGAAGATTGAGAACCACTGCATTAGAGCTTCTGCTTTTGTTCAGTTTGCTGTCTATTGAGAATTTTTAAAATTTCCTCTCTTCATTGAAAAAAAAAAAAAGCAAAAAGCAAAACTGCATCTCAGAAAAAATTAGAGGGACCACACTCCTGGCACTAAGCTTATATATGTCTCTGTCCTCTGCTCATGAGCCATGTTCACTCCCCACACATGGCTCCTAATCCAGTGCCCAAGATGTATAAGGAATTCAGTAAATACATACAGAAGTGATCAGTAATTACTGGTGGCTAGTTCATGGTTCCTTTTCCATAGATTGTCCTTTGAGGTACATCATCCTTGATAAGATTAAAATGATTTTTTTTTAGATAGGGAAAGTACAAAACCGGCATAATCTGCAACAACAACCTATAAACATTTGTCCCTCTAACTGCAGATAAGTGTAGTCTTCAGACCTCATCAAGGCTGCAACTTCCTTTGCAACAAACTGCCAACAAACCGCTACAGAAAACCACAACCAATCAATATACAGAGTTGTGGAGCCCAGCCCTGATGGATATATCTGCAAAACACTCCTGCATGTAAGGGTCAGTAACATTGCAGAAGAGGGGATAGAAAAGTTGTAAGAGCCAGAGGATCAGACATTTTTCTGTGAGATTGCAATCTCCTAGTAACGCCAGAAATGATACCCATGAAGGCTCACCAACGTGACTGCCCAAACATATAAAGAACAAGGAGAATGAATACTGTTAAACATGCCAAACTGCACAAGGAAAGCCCACCAAGCCCTAAGCCTACATGAAGAACTATAGGCAACTGAGTAAAGCTGAGAGTGGGTGAGGTGGCCCTCCCCAAGGAAGAGCAAACCAATCCATTGTCCAGTGCCAAGTAATCAGCCTGAAATCATACATATAAGTCACATTGTATGAACTCAGCATTTAAGATATAAATAAATATGTGCATGCAATAACAATTATTGAAAAGAAAGGTCATGAATTTGAAGAGAGTGGGGTGGGGTATATGGGAGGGTTTGGAGGGAGATAAGGGAAGGGAGAAATGTAATTAAAACACAATCTTAAAAATGAACAATACAATCTCAAAAATAAACAACAAAAGTACGTAGTTTTGGACCAAGGAACAACTAGAAATGTTAAAGAGGAAATTCTGTGGCTGAAGATTGTTAGTTTTTTTGATAACTTCTTTAATATTTAAAATGAATTAAATACTATTATCTGTAGTAGTTAGTCCTCATCTAGGTTGTATTGGTGAAGATAATTTTTGTTCATTCACCCATTCATTCAATCATCAAAGGTTCACAATGAGCATCTACCACATTGTAGGCTGAGCTAACAGCTCACAGTCACTGTTTTCTTTGTTTAAGGAGTAAACTTTAAAAAGAAAATGTGATAAAATGACTGCCACTGTTACAGACTCTGCAGAAACTGAAGTGCTGTCGGGTGTGCAGGGTGCAAGCAGGGTCTTACTGTCTCTGAGCTTGTAGTCTGGCAGGGAACATGTGCAAAATAACTGTCATGCAAATCATGGCACGCTGACATTTATCACCAACAACTGTCGAATGATGTCAAATGATAGACCGGGTTGTACATGGAAACAGCAGACATCTGCATAGCAGATTCTTGGAAGTGTCCTCACTTTCAGAGATTCTCGGTGCTTTACTGAGTAATGAGCTATAACACGGAGGCTTAAAAAAAAAAAAACCTCTCAATAAACACTTTTGTTCCCACAATATGGAGAGAATTCTAGTGAGAAAACATTCATATTTTTGACATCTCACATATACACTCTAGGGAATGATTTACAAAGGCAGAAAGATGTAGGCAAGAATTCAGCTCTTCCTTTCTCTCTCTGCCTCTGTCTCTTTCTTTCTCTCTCTGTCTCAGCCTTGCTCTTTCCCTTTCTCTCCCTCTCCTTTCACTAACATGCCAAGAAGGCTCCTTCTGTCTTTTCTATTTCTCAGCCTGGACGACTTGTTGGTCAGATGACTATGTGACCATGTGACCAGCGACAAAACCCATTCTCAGGCCATCTTACTACAGGGATCATCCAGCATTTCAATACTCTGTGCCTTTTCCTGTTTCATTACGATTGATTCTTGAGGTTGGGTCATTGCGCTTCACCACAGATTGCTGTACTATCACGCACGTGCTGTTTTTCCTGTCTGCCTTACATTGCTCAGTCTCTGAAATAGAAGCTCTATAAGAGAGAAGGCTTTATTAGATGGAGCTCGAGGAGTCTTATGGAAGAGTTGGGGGGAAGGATTGAGGGAAATGGAGGGGTTAAGGACTCTCTTCAAAAATAACTACCGAGCTAACTAACTTGGGCCCACGGAGGATCACAGAAACTGAACCACCAACGAAAGAGCATGCATGGGCTGGAGCTAGGTCCCCTACACATATGTAGCAGATGTGCAGCTTTGTCTTCATGTGGGTCCTCCAACAATTGGAGCAGGGGCCGTATCTGACTCTGACCCTTGCCTTTGGATCCTGTTCCCCTAACTGGGCTGGCCTGTCTGGCTGTAGTGGGAGAAGATGCACTTAGTTCTGTAGTGACTTAAAGTGCAAGGACAAGTTACTACCCATGGGGTGGGGGGAGGGCTCCCTTCTCTAAGGAGAAGGGGAGAGGAGAATGGGGCGAGGGGGCATATAAGGGGAGGACTGGGAGGAGAGGAGGAAGGGGGCTGCGATTGGGATGTAAAATGAATAAATAAATTAATGGAAAGGAGAGGGAGAGAGAGGAAGAGAGAGAGAGAGAGAGAGGTTCTTGCACTTCCAATTTGGATGAAGGTAGCTAAAGTACAATGAGAAAATATTTCATAAATATTTGTTGAATGAACAAGAAAAACTAAATAGGCTAAATGTCCCTCAGTAGGCGTCAGTCACACACATTAGGCAGACTCTCATGAAATTATATCGAACCTTTAAAATGGCACTTAGGAATAGATACATGAAGTTTTCCAACATGGCAATATGTTCATAGCACCAAAAGTGTAGTTTGTGAAGTAGGCAGGCTTTTCATTGCTTGATACTTCTCTCTCAATTTATGCATATACATGAATATGAAAAATATGTTAAAGATAATTATTTGTGAGTAGAAGGAACTTAGTTTATTATTCTGTTTATTTCTATAAGTATATTAATTTTGAAACTATAAACTACAGTGTTGTGTGGAAAAGATGTAAAAAATATGAAACCCTTAAAAATCCTTAGACAGATTAGACTCTGGGCTGAGACTTGAGGATTTTGTTAGATTTTCTCAGCCTGGCTCCTACTGTCCAGACTTCAAAGTACTGCGTTATTTGTCACTGGTTGCATTTAGGCAGCTGCTTATTTAATGCTAAATTTAAGAATTAGGTATAGATTATGTGAACAGAAATATAGACAGTATAGGATTATTATAATAGGCAACATCTTAGCATCCTAAACACACTTAAAATTTAATCCAATATGCATTTTCAAACAAATAGTTACTTGATGTAAATGGAGATCTTTGTCTTCTGATTTTAATGTGGCTTTTGAGTACAGCTGCTTTCTGTCTTCTTCTGTCTGCCAGATTCTGTATGCTTATGAAAATAGTCTATTTATCCCTTCTACTCCGTAAGCTGGACATCCCCAGATATACCCACAATAAGGTCTGGTGTGGCTGTCTTGAAACCCTAAAAGGGTAAATTTTTATGAAAATGATAACTGTATTTAAATGATCTTCCTTAGACAATCTTTCAATATTTCCCTCAATCTGGATCAGCTGGGAATTCCCAAGAAAGATTAAAAATAAATTTTAAACTTCTTTAAGTTTTTAAAAAATCCTAAATTAAATGCTTAACTCTCTTTAAATGTGTGACACCCTCCATCACAATTTTATATTTAGACACATAATAATGTATAATCTCAGCTTGCTGTCCACTTGTAAAAATGGGAATAGACTTGGAGAAATAAGCAATTTCCCAACAGAAAATTGGAAATTCTGCCAAGCAATTCCAGGTGACCTGCCATCAATCAGTGTTAAATTCTCTGGGGCTATTGTTGAAGGGTATTACTATTAGTGAAGGGCTTCACCTGGTGACTAATGGTATATAACAAATACATTGAAGAACTATGGAAACCCCCAGAATCTGTAATTGTCTGGTAACTTTCAGCAGAGACCTTTCCTGGCAATTGGGAAGTAAAGTGAGATTTTTATAACCTCCTTGCAGCTCTCTTATTAAAATATCTGTTTTTAGAGAAATAGGTGAAATGATTATGGCATACAATTAAATTAAATTAGCTGACAAAATATTTCTTTGTGACTAAACTGTTTAATGTAGGCATTTGGAAACATGTAGCGTCAGTTGGAATATGTGCAAATGTGACAGCTATTCTGAAGGTAAGAAGTGTAAGTTTGCAGTAAAATCTCCTCGTTTGATATTATTAAGCAATTATGATTAATGTCTGAAATGCACTGTTCCATGGTTGTAATTTCCTTGTTTGCAGGAGTGAGTACATTAGGAATTCATTAAAAACACAAACTTTTCAGGTAGCTGGAGACTGTAAATGGAATCAGAACTTCGGGGAGGATAGGGAGCGTTTTTCATTAAGAAGCCCATGACCAGGGTGAACCAACAGCTGGCAGATAAACTATGATGGATCTCTAGTCTGAAACGTAGGGCTAGACAAATGGGTTTGTCCATTGCTGTCAAAAATAAAATCCATTTTGATGTAAAAATCTAACTGCAAAGGCAAACCTGCTATTCCTCCAACTCTTAACCCTGCAGGCTTGGAGCAGGTAATAGCAAACGTTTGGAAAAGTGGCTAACAGAGGTGGGTAGACATGTATTCAGGCAGCTACAATTCTGCCATTCTCTAGAGGAAGCATTTTGTCTTATGGTAGTGAAAATAGTAAAATCAATCAATTGATTGCTTGATCAGTCAATCCAGCACTCCTGAAGCACCTGTCTCACCAGGTAGTTCTGAGGATTAGAGCAAATGAAGTGGGTAAAACATCCAATCTTGTATTTGCTCTGTCTGGAAAGTATCACTTCAAGGGATACCCTAGAATTAGTTGTGTGGTGTCTGGTCAATTGACCTTTGTTTGCTTAGCATGTACTGACTCGGTGGAGAGTGGTATCTATCCACTCTGCATTTCTTGGGGAGGGTGTGTCCAGCTAAAAGAGAGCTGGGATGGCAAAAGGCTTTTGACCACAGAAAAGCAAAGCACAGACTAACAGTGCAGGATGAGAAGAAAAACATGAAGGATTCCCCCCCCCATTGCAATCACCAGACTGTACCACAAACAGAGAGAGAGAGAGAGAGAGAGAGAGAGAGAGAGAGAGAGAGAAATACAGTTTTTTGGAAGGGCTGAAGTGATTATGTCAATGGAGAAATTAATATCTAATTTGGTTTTTTTTTTTTGAGACAGGGTTTCTCTAGTGTAGCCCTGGCTGTCCTGGACTCACTTTGTAGACCAGGCTGGCCTCGAACTCACAGTGATCCACCTGCCTCTGCCTCCCAAGTGCTGGGATTAAAGGCATGCACCACCACGCCCAGCAATATCTAATTTGAATTAAAAGTGGAACTGAAAACATTCACTTAAAAAACCCAAAATAAAAAAGACATACCTCCTGTCCCTCCCCCCAAAACCCAATACATGAACTTTTCACTTACTGTTAATATGAACATAAAATATATGGTATATTCAGTTTATATTATGAAAGCCTCATATGAACCCTGAAAACATTACAAGATTAGATATGATACTATTTAATCACCTGTAACTCCAATATGTTTCTTCTTTGTTGCTGGAAGATGTAAGAAGAACGATCACAAAGGCCCTAAAACAAGCAACTGCAGCAATCAATCAAGTGTGTGCTGGGTGCACAAGTGCCACAATTAGAATTTTATTCTACAGAGTGAGGTTTTCCTAGCTATTTTGGGCTGTTATAAGAAGATACCATATACTCATATAACATGAGTTACAGGTAATTATTTTCCATAGTCCTGGAGACCAGAATGCAGGCCTGGTGGCATCATTTTATTGTTTGTTTGAGACAGGCTTGCTAGGTAGGCCAGACTGGCTTTGTATTTCCGGTTTTCCTGCTCAGTTTTCTATGTGCTGGTTGGCTTACAAGGGCTTCCTTTCTTCCTGGGTCTCATGTGACTGCCTTCTGACTGCAATCTCACATGATGGAGAAAAGAAGTGGTGATGTCTGCCCCTCCTTACAAAAAATATTTTAAGCATTGCTAAGTTTTTATTTCATGGGTTAAGATTTATTTTTACTACAAATTGTCATAAACTGTTTAGGGTAATTAAGAAATGCAAACTAATGGTTATGCAAGCCGGTCATTCAATTAGGTACTATGACAGCCTATTATAGTTACTTTCAAAGCTAATCAGAAATAAACCTGCTATGAGACAAGCAACATCTGCTTACCCTAACATAAGAGATAGATAGGGCCTCTTCTAAAACCTCAAGAGATCTGCAGAATATGGCATTCAAAGATGTTTTCATAACTTTAGATTTTTTTTTATATCAAGACATATCAACTCCTGACAGCACCCCCTATTCTCCTCCAAGTAGAAGATGAGCATCAAAGAATCTCCAGTGGGAGATGATTGAATTAGTCGCAAGCCTATCTCTTGGTAGGAAAAGCCCCTTGCCCCAACTGTAGACAGAATGCTGTCCAAAAAGGACAAAACCTGGAAGCAGGTAAGTCAACAGCCTAGCTCTGCCAAGACAGGGTAGGTAAGTCCTTCATAACCCCTGCTCTACAATCAATGTCTGTCAGAGAAACGGGGCCAAACGACTGAAGAGCGATGCTGTAATGTATGGAGAGAAAATGGGAACTGTCCAGGCAGCCACAGGTGTGTCATTTCTTAGTTTGGGAAGCTGCAGGCCCTGTACTTCCTATAAAATCAGATATATTTATCCCTCTCAGGTCTCTGAGGTGGTTGAAGAACAGATAGCTAGAGTCTCATAATTAAATTTTGAGTTGTTTAGGAGTCAAGAGAGTGTTATAGATCTAAGAAGATACTTTTAAAATTGTGTTGCAAGTTAGTATGAATGTTGAGTCAGATATAGAACTTTAAACTCATAGAGATGTTTAGATAGTAGAATGTTAAAGTCAGGTACCAAATACATATGGACTGGTCATTGGGAATGTACGTTAAGCCATATAACCCTCATAACTGTGGCCTAATTACCTCTGTTGTACTGTATTGTATTTGTTATTATAAGAGAAAGAGCCATTTGTTGGACTGAAAGGGGAAACTGTAGGGGGAAATAAGATATACCTTAAACTTAAAAGGGAAAAAAAATGGGAAGAGGATGGGGGGTTGAGGGTGGGAGGGTGGGACTGGAGGGGGAATAGGGAGGGGACTGCGATTGAGATGTAACTTGAAGAAATAAAAAATAAAGGAAAAAAAAGATTTATTTTTATGTGTACAAATGTTTTGCCTGCATGTATGTATGTGCATGCTTGATGCCCGTGGATGTTAGAAAAATGCATCAGAGGCTCTGGAATTGGAGTTATCGATGATGGTGAGCCAGCATGTGGGTGGTGGGATTTGAACCTGGGTCCTCTGGAAGAGCAGCCAGTGTTCTAAACCACTGAGCCATCACTCCAGCCCCTGTTCCTCTTTTTATAAAGGCACTAATCTCCTCATGACCCCATATTAACCTAATTTCATCCAAAGATACCATATTCTAATACCAATTTGGGGGCTAGAACCTCACCATATGGACTTTTGGAGGTTGTATCTATTTAGTTCCTGAGGTTTTAGAAGGCATATCCTAACAGCCTATTAATTGTTGCTTTTTTATGGAGGGAGGGGTAATCTTTAAACTTGAGGTGTGTTTGGTAGGATAATCTAGGGGCAATAAAGTGAACCACAGATGCAATTTAATATGAAAATCCAACAGGTATGTAGAATAAGCAACAATGAAAGAATAGACTAGGGGCCATCTTTAGGTGTAGGGTCAGAGCATACTGTGTTTATTTTTCCTCTAGGTTGCTGGCATTGCAGCCCAGCATGATATTCTTTGTCTGGAGGGACAACATCATGGATTATATCTGGGAGGAGAGGGTGAGTGATCCACAGTGCACCCTCAGTTTGTTTCCTAAAGATTAACCCAATAACAAGCAGAGAAATGAGATCAGATGTCAGGGGTTCTGAGTGTTTCAGTTCTGTTCCATATGAAGACTAAATGTGAAGGAGGAGCTTCCAAGTCACAAAGGAGAGAGTGAGACTGTGGTGTTTTGAATGAAAATGGTCCCCATAGGCCCATAGGGAGTGGCACTATTAGGAGGCGTGGCCTTGTTGGAGTAGGTGTAGTAGCCATGTTGGAGGAAGTGTGTCACTTCAATGTTTCACAAGCTCAAGCCACGCCCAAAATCACTCTCTCTTCCTGTTGCCTTCCCATCTGGATATAGAAGTCTTGGCTCCTTCTCCAGCACCAAGTCTGCCTGCATGGCACCATGCTTCCTGCTGTGACCATAATGGACTGATCCACTGAACCCGTAAGCCAGCTCCAATTAAATGTCTGCCTTTGTAAGAGTTGTTGTGGTTGTGGTGTCTCTTCACACCAGTAGAAACCCTAAGAGAGCGCATGATGATGGTGTGCTCAGATAGTGTCTGTTGCTGGATTCTCTGGAAGGTTTGTGTCAATGTCGGCAGTAGGTGGAACTCGCCAGGTGCTTGGGCTCATTCTGAGTTCGAGATTTCTGTCTTCTCAAGTCTAAATCTGCTCTGCTCACAGGGCTAAATCTGCTTATAATCCTGTAGTTACTACTGTTCTCCTGAATACAACCACAACACAACAACTCTTTGATCACCTCTCCTCTCTTAATTAGTCTCCAATCAGGTCTGCCCAAACTATACTTTCTTCTTTTTCTTCCATTAGTTAATTTATTTATTCACATTACAGCCTGATCGCAGCCTCCCTCCATTCTCTCCTCCAAGTCCCACCTTTACACCCTCTCTTCCCATTTTCCACCCCTTTCTAGTCAGAGAATAGGAGGCACCCCCCCCCCATGAGTACCTACCTACCCTGGTACATCAAGTCACAGCAGGAATGAGCACATCCTCTCCCACTGAAAACAGACAAGACAGCTTAGCTATGGAAAAGGGATCCAAAGGTCAGCAACAGAGTCAGAGACAGACCCTGCTCCAGTTGTTAGGTAACCCACATGAAGAGCAAGCTGCACATCTGCTACATTATGTGTAGGGGGCCTAGGCCCAGTCCACACATGCTGTTTGGTTGGTGGTTCAGTCTCTGTGAGCCCCCATGGGCCCAGGTTAGTTTACTCTGTAGGTCTTCTAGCAGAGTCTTTGGCTCTTCTGGCTTCCTCAGTCCTTTCCCCAATTTTTCCACAAGACACTCCTAGCTCCACCTATTGTGGAGGCTGTGGGTCCCTGTATCTATTTCCATCAGCTTCTGGATGAAGCCCCTCAGAAGACAGTTATGCTAGGCTTGTGTCTGGAAACATAGAAGAATATCATTAACAGTGTCAGGAGTTGACTCTCTCCCATGGAGTGGGTCTCATGTTGGGCCAGTCATTGGTTAGCCATTCGCTCAATCTCTGCTCCATCTTTATCCCTGCACTTCTTGTAGTCAGCACAAATTTTGGGTTGAAGGTTTTGTGGGTGGGTTTGTGTCCGCCTCCTCCACTGGAAGTCCTCCTGCCTGGCTACAGGAGGTGGTCACTTCAGGCTCCATATCCTCCGCTGCTACACTCCCTGACCTAATCTCCACCCAGTTTTCCCCCCTACCACCTCTCTCATCAAGTACCTTCCCCCCATCTACTTCATACTTTGATAGCTAAGTAGTAGTTCATTATGTAAACGTACCACATTTTCTTTATCCATTCTCCTGTTGAGGAACATCTAGGTTGTTTCCTGTTTCTGGCTATTATGGATAACCCTGCTGTGAGCATAGTGGACCATGTATCCTGGTGGTATGGTACAGTACCTTTTGTGTATATGCCCAGGAGGGGTATAGTTGGGTCTTGAGGTAGAACTATTTCCAATTTTCTGAGAAACTGCCAGATTAATTTCCAAAGTTTACACTCCCACCAGCACCGGAGAAAGTGTTCTCCTTGCTCCACATCCTTGCCAGCATGTGCCGTCACTTGAGTCTTTGATCTTAACCATGCTGACCCGTGTAAGATGGAATGTCAGAATCATTTTGATTTGCATTTCCCTAATGACTAAGGACGTTGAGGCTGGGAGTGGTGGCGTACGCCTTTAATCCCAGCACTAGGAAGGCAGAGGCAGGTGGATCTCTTTGAATTTGAGGCCAGCCTGATCTACACAGCAAGTCCAAGACAGCTGAGGTTACACAGAGAAATCCTGTCTCAGAAAACAAAACAAAACAAAAGGATGTTGAGCATTTCTTTAAATGCTTCTTGGCTATTAGAGATTCCTCTGTTGAGAATTCTCTGCTTAGCTCTGTACCCCATTTTCTTCTTTTATATCTTTCACTTCCTCTAGAAAGGGTTTCCCAGGGCCCAGTGTGATGTATAGCACTAGACTTCGATCTTAACCCTTAAAATGCTTCTGATAGTAATATGCACCTGTGCGGACCTTGACCGACTTAATGACTGTGTTTATTTGTTGACTCCTACACAAGTTGGACTGTGGGTGATTAAACAACAAAGAGCATGACATCCCTCTCCAAAGTGTACTTATCACCCAATAGCAGGTCTAGCACATAGTAGGTGCCTAATAACAGTGTAAGTAAAGGAAAGGTAAAATGGATACGTAAGACCAATTCCAGGTTGAAGGTGTGCTGCTGAAATGTAACTACAACTCTTTAGATTGATGCCAATTACCATTGATGAAATCATGACAACCGTTACTGCTTAAAACTGATTCACTCATATTCGTTCTCTGACTCGGAGAAGCCATAGATAACCATGTTGGCTGTTACAAAGTATACTAAAAAAATAATTTCATCCCCCCTGGTTCTCAAGAGCAATAGTTGACTGAGATGTTTGTTTTGAAAATGATACCACATGTTATTAATGATATCAATGGCTATCTTGCATTGGACACTTATGTGTCAGGTGCCATGTGAAGTACACTGGGGAAGAATTTAATTCTTGAAACCATCTGCTTCCATTTACAGAAGAGCTAGGATAAGGGAAGCAAAGTCATCTGTTTTCTGTTGCAAAGCCAGGGCATGCCCTAGCTGGAAATCTAGCCAGGTGTTTCTCCCCCAAAGCTATGCTTTCGACCATCATGAAACCGTGCCACATTTGGATATCTCAGATGTCTAAAATGCTTTGGTCGTAACTTCTATTTATGATATGCACTTAGATGGAGCAACAATAAAGAAAGAGAGACAAGTAGCCAATAGGAACAAGATCATGTAGAACTAAAGCAGGACTCACACCATGTGATCCCACAGAAGGGTGGTACAGGTGATTAAAGAAATGGCTATCTCTGGGTGAGAGCAGGGACCGTATTTGATGTACCACAGGCTTAGGATTGTCTACCTTCAGTGCCAGTTCACATCACTCCCCAGGCTCTGACTGCAGTTCACAGAGCAACTGTATTAAGCTCTTTCCTGATCCTTGTGTTTACCTTTGTTTCTGTCTTTGGGATTTAGTGCCCTATAGCTACATCTTCTGGAACTCTCATAGAATTTTAAGCGCCTGGGTTATTGTCATTCTTTGTGCCTGGAGCATAGCACATGACCAATAAATATTTTCAGAATAAAGGAAAGGAGCAGAGGCAGATGAGTTGTTGGCTTACTTAGCATCTCTTTTCTACTGGCCTTGCTTCTAGCTCTCTACACTACTGCCTTGTGAGATATTACTGCTGTTAAGCATGTGTCTCTCTCATTACATCTGTAGACGAGGGAAGGAGGAGGTGAATTGCTATTGTCTGAGTGTCTATAATGTACCAGATTTTTGCATATTATTATCTCTTAAATTCTCCAAACATCCTTTTGCAGCAGTTTACAGACATGAAATTTGAAGTTAGAGAAGCTAATGGTGTAGGTAAAGCTACTAAATCACAGAACCAGCACTGCAGCCCTGCATTACTGGGTCCCAGAAGCTGTCTTCTTTCCACTGCACCCATGACATCCATAGGGATGAAATCATCAGGGCAAGTGCTTGTGGAAGAGGACAGGCTAATGTTAGAAATGTTAACCTGGATGTTCGGGTTAGGTGTCCCCCACAAATCCCCCCTGTGTGGTGTATCTCCTTCCCTATCTTGGGATAAGTTGGACTGGGATAATGATCAGTGTAGCCAGATCTACCCTGGTAGACTTTTAAGAGAGCAAGAAGCAGGGCAGTATTGTAATAGTAAGTGAATGGTTTTAGCAAAGCCAAAGTCCAACTTCCCTTTGCTAGTAAAGTTAGTGCTACAGTAACAAAGATATACACACAGGGATATAGGTCAACCAGATGCCACACAACAGGTTTTAGGGGGCCAAAGAAATATGAAAAACATGTTTAGAAAGAAGGTGAAGCTTAGGAATGCAGAATGTGAAGCTGTTTTTGCTCCCCATAACTATTTGAACTAACACATGTAAAACAATACCTTTGTCACCCTTCCTGAATCTTGTTTTGCATTGTTCTTGAGCTCCTTAAGCAGGAAGTGATTTGGGAAGAGAAGGAAGCCTGGGTTTCAGAGTAAGGCAGACATGCATTTAAATACCCATCAGACCCTATTCTCGACTGATTGACAGTTGATTTTTTTTTGCATATAGATATGTATATGCAGGCACATATATGTATGCAAGTGCAGGCACACAAATGTGCTCATGTGTGTGTAGGTTCAAGGTTGACATCAGGTGTCTTCTTAGTTTATACTTCACCTTTGTTCTGAGACATGGTATCTTGCCAACCTTGGAGTTATCCTCTTTGGCTAGTCTGGTTAAGGGATTTCATTTCTGCCTCCCTTGCCCTGGGACTTTGGGATTACAGGTGGGCAATCACACCTATGTAGATCATATACAGGTTATGGGGATTCAAACTCTGGCTCTCATGCTTGCTTGTGTGGCAAGTACTGTACCCACTGATCTATATTCCCAGCCTTGTCATTTAGATCTTCGGGCTAAGATCTCCCATTGTTAATTTCCTTAATAAGAAACAGAGTAATCTTGGGTTTATGCGAACTAACTTTAGTAATGCTGCAAAATGCTTCGCATGGAGAAACTGCTTCATAAAAGTTTATGAAGCTATAGATTCAGATATTACTAATATTATTAATAATAGCAACTGAAAAAATAATAGCAACAGTAGCTCACTGTAATGATAAAGTTATAAAAATAATGGTGCATTGTTTTGTATATATCATGTAAATCATTCAAGAAAATTAATTGCAATTTGTTTTTCATAAGATGGTAAGGTGCACAAAGAAAAATGATTTACTTAAATTGTGTACTATTTATGTACTTTATCTTAAAGGAGATATTATCCCTCTAATAGATACTTAGTGCAGTTATGGATGGTCCTGTCTTTCTGTATTTGCTTGAATAATTACATTACAACCCTAGCCTGAGTGGAACCTGATTAAAAATCACCAGAAATACCGCTTTTTTGTCTGCTCGTCATGTTATTTAATAAAGTGTGAAAAACAATTATATATGTTAACAAAAAGCTGACTACTTATGCAGCTGAGCAGTTGGTATCATTACCTATTTTTTTCTCACCTGACCTGGATTTTTGAGATAATCAGCGGGTATATATTTGTGACAGTAAATAACTGAGCTCTTTTTTGGGTATCTGAAAATGATAAAATATGAAAAAAAGGGAAAAGTGACAAAATTCAAAGGAGTTGCACTCCAACTCCACCCTCAGCCTGAGGCTTCTGTCCTTTGCCTGCCAGGATTCTAGTTTCCACCTTGGTGGCTTCCTGGAGAGCAGGCATTTGGGATCACACAAGTGTCTATACTAATAACACTTATGAGACATTTAAGAAAACCATTTATCAGAATCATGATGTTTCTAAAGTGGTGTTTGACAGTGGAGATTACTAGATTTGTTCTAATGACAAAGAAGGATGCTTTTAAACTAATCAAGTAATGGGCAAACTTTTGCTTTGGTAAGAAAATTACATACTCAATTTAGAAATCAGCTGAAGGGTGCGTGTAGAGCTGGGTCGATATGGCTGTTGGCAAAGGGTTTTGGAAAAGAGTAATTAATGACCCACAGAAAATTGTACCCCACTAGAGGCTTCTCTTATTGTTGAAAAACTGTGAAAGACTACAGTAGTGGGTTTTCCTTCAAAGTGAATTTTCCTTCATTTAAAAGGCACAATCACTCTCAGATTATATCATCTCTGTAGTTACTATCTATTGATCATCTATCAACTGTGTATCTTAAAATGTGGAGATAAATCTGGAGCATTCTCACTTTGTAATTTAACTCATCTTTGAAATTCCTAATTTAGACAGAAGTGATGTTGAGTCAAAGCTTCAAAGATTACTTGATAGCTTCAGGCCTATCTAATTGACTGCATTATTTCATTAGTAAGTTTTCTCGATAATACAAAGATTCTCACTAGTGATTGATCAGAGTGACGTAGGAGATCTGGCCCAGTAGTGTACTCAGTGTGGTCCCAGAAGCAGCAGTATCATTATCACTTGGGAGTTTGTCACAAATTCAAAATTGTATGCTCTATGCCCACCTCACAACTAGTAACTCTACTGGATTCTGACCAAGGAGATATATAAAAGAGGCCCATAAAAGGTGAGCTTTTTTTTTTTTTTAAATGTTAACTTTATTCATGGAAATCTATAAATTAAAAACAACCCCAAACGTCCACCAGTAAGTGTATGGGCATAGAAATTTTGACATTTTCCAACAATGGCTGTAGGCAATAAAAGGAACAGATTCCTGATGTATAGAGCAGTACAGATCAGTCTCAAAGTGGTGAAGCAAAAATACCAGACACAAAAACGTCCATAGTGTATATTCCATGTACATGAGGTTCTAGAATAGGCTCAGATAGCCAATTGATAAAAATTGGAGCAGTGATTGCCTCAGGGGGAGGGTTAACTAGACAGGGTAACTGAGAGCTTTCTAGAAAAAGGAGAAATACTCATTATCTTAATTGGAATGGCAGATATCAAGGCATATACATTGTGAGAGCACATCTCTATGTACTTAAAACATAGGCATTTAATTCAATGGAAGCAAGAACAATAAAAAAAACTAAGGAAGTAAATCAGCCCTCCTAGTCATCATGCCATGAAGCCATGTAAGATCTATGTAAAGGACTTCACATAGTTTCTCAAGCTCTTCTTCACGTGAACAATCCTCTGAAACACATGACATTTCCCTGTTTTAAGGTCTGGTGATTAGTCACCTGAACTTCAACCCCTTCCCAGTTGTACATAGGTCCAACCCAGGGGCAGTTGACTAACCAGAGGACAGAGACTGTGATGGGGGGGGTGTCTTTGGAAATCAGTGCACCAGTGCTATACGATGGGAAAGGCTTCATTCCTAAACACTACTATGAGCATACTCTAGGCATGACAAGAGGCTGTGCTGTCTGTCTCATAGTTGGTCTATATTTAACCTATGGTGGGCATAGAGTGTATTCTCACATGTTTAATTCTCTAAGGCAAATAGAACCCAGGCCCTAAATGTGAAATAAATCAGTCATTTATTATTGGGACCAAAATGGAGCTAGAGAGACCAGTCCATATCCAAACACATTTGCTGAGAAAAATCAAGCATTATCTAATATTTTCTACCTTCTAGATTCCATGGAGGAGTCTGGTTTTGAAATTCTCTTAGAAGTAGTTGGTTAGAACAGGTGGTTCTGAATGTCCCCTTCATTGCCCGGTAGTTATTGCTATTAAGCTTGTCACATTGAGTACAGCAAGTGCTAGTTGAATGCCTACTGTTTGTTCAGTAGGATCGTCAAAGTGATGATGAGTAGATGTCAATGTGACATTTTAGGGGTACAGTTAAATAGCCTCTTATACCCCTGGAAGTCACAATAGAGAGGGTCGTTGACTTAGGGAAGTTCACTATTTCATGCTTGGGTCTAAATCAGAATGCCAATCAAATAATATTTTCACTGAATTGCACAGGTATAGACTCTGCTTTTCGGGAATTTGTAATTTGTTTGCCACATGCTCATGCCCAAAAGCTAGGGCTTAGTTACAATCTGAAAAAGAGGACAGGAAAAAAAATGACTTAATATTTGAACATCTACAGGGTGCCAAAAAGCTTCCTATATTTTAATTATCTTAACTGTATGAGGGATGGGGCTGTTGTTTCCGTAGTTGACACATCTAAGGCTTAGAGGTTTTCCCATGACTTATCCAACTTAGTAATGGTGGAAGAACTCAGTTATGTTGGTCTCAAGGGCTTTCCATGACATGAGGCTGGATCGATTAAAATCTTTTTAGAAAGTGATTTCAGCAAGAAAACACTCAACAGACCAAACTAATTGATTGCCTTTCCTTGTTTTCAGTAAGGAAACAGGGCTGCAAAATCACTTTGGTGACACTGGGACTTGGCGTGGTCCACAATGAGAGGAAGAGGAAAGCAGAGGGGGAAGGCAGAGAGTGAGTGAGGGCCATTCATCCTCTCATTCACTGTTACTGACACACAGCTTCTAATCAAGCATTTAATTCTTTACTTTTTGCCACTCCACAAAAGACTTTTCATTTTAATTTGCCTCCTAGGTATTCTATGTCAGGCAATTATTCTATCAGAAGGTTTTTGAAGTCTAAGAAAGTAAGTGCGTGGTTCTTAAAGCAACATTCTTTTGAAAGCATAATTGCAGCTCAGTAATAAAATCTTGAGTGTACTAACTGCGTTTTCTTCACACCCAGGTTCCTTCCATTACTCTTGCTGTGTGTATTCCTGGCAAGCAAGGAAAATAACTGGAGCTTCATGAGCAGAGCAATCTCCCCATGATCCAGGAGCTAGGGCATGCTTCCTAACAGTATTGTATCAGCTTGACAAACGTTTAAGCCCCCTTTATTTGCTTGGTTACCTGCAGTTTGTTGAATTCTATAGCTGGTAGTGAGATCACTTGGAACCTCAGTGCACTAGAAGGACTGAGATAGGACCCTGGAAGTGTTTCGCAGAGGTCTCTGGGGCAGGAGATGTATCAATAGGAACCAGTGTTGTTGGGATCCAGCATTTCCAAAGACATTTGGATCAACCTACCTGAACAACCATAGCACAGTCTTTTGTCAGGCCTACAGTCTTCTCATGGTCTTTTTTACGAAGCTGAAAGTCATTTTATAGCTCTGGGGTGGGCAGCTTTCTACAGATGTCCCCCAGATTCCTGTCCTCTGATAACTTAATCAAATGCGGACATAGCACACCTAGGAAGGGATTTCACTGATTCTGAAATTCAGGTGATTAATCAGCAGACTTCAGGGAATAATCTATAGTATCAGGATACAGATGTAGCCAATGAAATATAGGAGCCCTGGAAGGTAAACAGATGAGTTGGAGCATGCCGTACAAGAAAAGGCAGTATAATAGAACATACGTGACGGGAATGATGAGCCAAGGACTATTCACAGGGAGGAAGGTGATCAGTGAGGGAAAGTAGGAGGATGGGTGATAGATAGGAACAGGAGAATGTCATATATATGTGATTTTGGTATAAGGAAAACCATTACTTTGTATACTAACTTAAAAATGAAAAAACAAACAAACAAAAAAAGAGGGGCAGGGGAGGCTGTCTCAATACTGCTGGCTGTGACCTGTGGGAGTCTATGTGGCATGTCTGTTGGCTCATAGTCACCAAGGAAACAAGATTTCAACTCTGCAACCTATGGAGCAGAATTCTGCGAACATGTGAAGGAACTCAGAGCAGAGTCTTCCTTGGAGCCCCTAGAAAGAAACACAGCTCCACCGAATCCCTGATTTCTGCCACCTGAGACCTTAACCATAAAACCCATTGAGGCTGTCATATTTCCAATCTACAGAATGACAACGTAATAAATAGGAACTGTTTGTGTGACTTATTACGGCAGCAGTGGGAAATTAATGCAAAGCTTTCACAGTAGGGATGGAGCAGTCTCTGTATGGTGTTTTTGGCACACTCCTTTACATTGTAGAATAAGGTACTACTGATTCCAGGAAAAGGCACTCAGTGTATTTTGTTCAAGTGTAGGGGTTTATATAATAAGATACATTCGGAGTGGAAATTTTATTAGGTAAACTTAACTGTGTTTATCATTCTCAGGTTCAACATCATCCCCCACACACACTCAAGGGCTCCTTCTTTGAGGATAGTGGTGTTTCAGCAAATGCAGTAGTTGCTGGTTCCATTGCTGTGACAAAATACGTAACAAAAGCAACTTAAGGAGGGTCAAAGCCCTTGATGGGCAGGGGAATATGACAGTGGGAATGTGAGATGGCTACTCACAGTGCATCTGCAGTGCTCCCCATGTGAACACTGGTGCTCCCCAGGCTTTTCTGCTCCCTTTACTCTTAGTTTGGCCAAATAGCCTACAGTTAGGGTGAATCACCCCTCCTCAGTTAAGTCTTCCTGGAATTCCTCCCATAGACACATCCAGAAGTGTGTCTCCTGGTTGATCTGAAAATCCATGTAAACTGACAAGGGAGATTAACCATCATAGGAAGTTTCTAGAAGACCATTAGTCAACCTATCCAATGAAACAAATAAAAGGCATTGGAGACAATAAATAGAAGGCGTTGCGTGAGTTTCTTAGGATACTGTGACAAACGACCACCAAGTAGGTGTTTGAAACAACAGACATTTATTTTTTCACGGCACTGGAGTCTGGAAGTTCAAAGTCAAGTTGCCACCAGGATATGGTATACTTGGTGGTTCCAACATGGTTTGGTTTCCTTGCTTCACTCTGGCTTCCAGTAGATGCTGAGAACTATGATATCCCTTGTCTCACAGATACGTTGCTCCAATGTTTATCCTCTTATCAAATGGCATCCTCCTTACATGTCTCCACTCAACCTTCTTTGTGTGTTTATGTACAAATTCCTCTCATATTATGAAGACACTGGTCATGCAGTTAGTCTGTGTCCCGTTGTAATCAATTTCACCTTCCCTTGACATATTACCTTGGCAAAGACTCTTTTTACAAATAAGGTCACGCTCTGAGAAATAAGGTCACATTCTGAGGTTATAGGTGAGCAGCAATTTAGGGAGACACTATCAATACAATCTAGACATGATATTTGTCTCCTATGTTAGTTTTGGAAAGATAAATATGCTACTAAGGAACATTTCCAGTGTCTAAATTTATGGTGTTCTTCAGTTAAATGTGAGGAAAAAGTTCTGTGTGATACCAACTCAAGGTGTGTGAGTTTTTAACTTCTTAAGTTTAACTGATATGTTTCACATTGTTCTTAGCAAACAAACAGTACTCATGCTTCCTTATGTCACTGGTTTTGAGTTAGACAACATTGGGTTTGGGAGTCATCTACCTCTTGGGCTTCTAAGAACTCTTGCAAAACATTTGCTTTCTGCTGTAATTGACAATAATAGCATTCACATACCTACGTATGCACATACAAATATACATATATACCACACATATGCATACAAACACATGCATACATCTACCACATACACATATAAACATACACCACATAACTCTCCCCTACACACACACACACACACACACACACACACACACACACACACACACACACACACACATGTACATGGGGGTAGAGAGAATATTTTGGCGTGATTGATCTTCATGTGAGGCAGGGGATGGAGGGAATTTCTAATGAACGATTGATGAGGAGTTTTCCTGCTAACGGGATATACTTAACATTTGTCTCATAATCCAAAGTTCAATTTTCCATTTTTTTATTGTGGAAAATTAACCACAATTCAGTATATTGCATATTCCTACCTGCTTCATTTATGTGGACTCTTATTATTTTCCACTCTTGCTTAAGATGAGAGACTGAAGCACATAATGGAAATAGACTTTTCACTGACCCTGACCAGCCAGTTCTTTGTATTTTCTTAGACTGCCCATGACAAACGAATCCACAGTAGATTAGCATATTTTCATCAACTTCAGTTATTATTTCCTTGAGATACTGTGTTTGCATGTCTACTTTGCTAAATGTTTCAAATTACCCTTTGAAAGTTACCAAGTTAACACTGAAAACAAGAATTTGTCCCTTCTTCGATTCGGTTTGTTCTCTTTAAAGGCTGCACTAGCCTGGAGGAGTGCAGTGCGCCCCGCAGGAAGGCTAGTGTCTGGTCCACGTGTGTCTGCCTGCTTTGTTTAGCTTCCTCACCGCTGGTCTTGTTCCTTTTCTGTTCTGACTTTGCCTAATCGGGTTAGAAGGAGCTCTAATGAGATCTTTCTTGGCGTTAGGTCCTCTGTGTCATTTCTTTTTCAGAGATGCTGCGTCTTCATCCTTTGTAGCAGCCCTGTAGATACGGGTTAGAGAAACTCCTTCATCTCAGGGTCCGCGCGCCTCTTCTTTGGGTTTTCTATTTCTAGTCTTGTGTTTCTTCAATCTGTCCCCCAAACCTTGTGAGTTCTTCATGAATTGCCCCAGCTTATCACTCTGATTTCATCTCTGACCCTCCTCTTTGACTGCATCCTATGCTGGAGACAGATGAGTTAGTTATCTGTGGCTCTCCAGTTGTTTTAAATTCCCTCTTACCTTTACCTTGGTCCTCCCCCACCCCAACTCTGACACATTATTTCTTTTCCTCTGTTTATCTGTAAACATTTGCTATTTGCTCACATTAATTTCCATTCCACAGCCTCTAGGTGCTGCGGTTTGAAAGTGAAATGCCCCATAAGGTTCATGTGTTTGAATACTTGGTACCTAGCTGGTGATGCTGTTTGGGGAGGCTGCTGGAGGAAGCAGATTATTAGGGACGAGCCTCGAGATTTTAACAGTTCACTTTTGTCTAATATGCCCGACTATGGGCACAATGTGACCATCAGCCACATGCTTGAGGGCCATGTCATTCTGTGCACCTTCCCCTCAACTTGCTTCTTCTCAGGTATTCACTCACAGCAATATGGAAAATGACAAATACACTAAGAATATGCTCTGATCCTTGAGGATTTTATCCAGGACACTTCAATAGTAACATCAACTTAAACTTGCCTGGATAGTGAGCATAACTGAGTATCACTGGTGGGATTCTGGTAGGATTTCTTACCCCAAAATCTGTGTATGGTGTTGAAGTGGTGGCCTCTTTAAAAGGTAGGGTCTAGTCGGGGTCTAATGGGAGGTCCCAGGACTTGGAAGTCCTGTCTCTAGAATTAATAGAGATATTTCTCATAAGCAGATTGCTATAAAAGGACCAAGCCTGGTGGTTCCAGCCCTTTTCTTTGGCTCCCTGATGTCTCAAGATAGTTTTTTTTTTTAATTTTAATACTGCAAGAGACCATGGGCTAGTAGTAACTAGAAGATTGCCTGCCCAGATAAAATCCTTCTTACATGTACTCCTGTCAAAATGTCTGTAGATTCCCACCAGAGGCTAAACTAGTGAGGCCACCCAATTCTGGTCTTTTAGCTTCCAAATTGGTGAGCCAAATAAACCTCTTTTCTTTATAAAGTTAGCGGGCCTGAAGTATTTTGTCATAGCAATACAAAATAGCCTAATGTAATTCCAATAATCCGTTAATTTATTCTATCTCCCTGAGGCTAATTGCAAATCTTGGTATGTTTTGTTCCCAGTAAGGCACAGAGAAACCAAGGAATGTATTTTCAAATACATGTAGGATTGTGTAAATAATGACTGTTCTATTTGAGAAGCATTTCAATGTCCCCTAATTTGTCTTTCATTTATAGCCATCTACAACATATGCATGGCTGAAGTTCAGGGATAAATCTTAGGTTGCACTTTAGAGATTGCTGGTACAATTTTGACCATAGGCAAAACAGGTCTGTTATAAATTCACTTCAGATGTCAGAACACAGGTGTTAACATATCATCCAACTGTGATCACCATGAACACAAAGCCCTTCATTTACAGGTCTCACCACTTTGGCAGAGTGATACATTTGGTTTCCAGGAGCCAGATATAAATTCCCAGGCTATGCTGTCACCGGTGAGCAGAGTGTCTGGGTGCATTTGAATGGAACGCTTGCTGGGCTCATCTAAAACTTGATCTGTAAACTGCCAAAGCTTTGCTGGGATGTATTGGTGGTCCAGGCAAAGGAGGCTCTGCTGTGTTTCTTGCCACGAGGGAAGCCTGCAACCATGTCACTCAGCCTTCACTAGTGATTCCCTGGGCATTCTGGTAAAATACACGTTTTGACTCCATGCTTCTGTGAGGAACATGAGTCTGCATTTCTAACAAGCTGCCAAGTGCTTCCAAGGATCCCACTTCAAAAAGCAAGTATGTATTTTCTTAAATGCAGAAAATAAGAGACCCACTTAAAATCTTTTGTTTTTTTCCTATTATGGGACTTTTAACATAGGTGTCATGAGAAGTTAGTCTAGGGACATATAGATGGAGCCTGAGAGACTAAACCTTTGGCTTTGGTAACTGTGCTAGAGTTGAGGGGTTTTGAAAGCTGTTGTGTAATTCAGATCTTACAGAGGCATTTGCTATTACTCTCTGTTGCTTCCACCTTAGCTTCTGAAGACACACAATGTTAAGGTCATATGAAAGATGGTTGTGGAGGTTAATTTTAAGGGTTGTATTAGTTACTTTTCCATTGCTGTGATAAAACATCATATTTAAAAACATGTCAGAAGAAAGAATTTATTTGGGCTTATGGTTGCAGGGAGACTAGTGTCCATCATGGCAAGGAAGCATGGCAGCAAGGAGTAGGTGTGGTGGCCAGAACAGGAAACTGAGACCTCATATCTTCAACCACAGCATGGAGCAGAGAGAGCAAACTGGAGGCAGAGAGAGGCTATTCAATCTCAAAGCTAGCCCCTAGTGATATATATTCTCCAGCAATGCTGTACTATCTAAATCTGTTTAAACAGCACCAGTAACAGGAAACCAGGTATTCAAATACCTGAGTCTATGAGACATGTCTCATTCAAACCACTACAGGGGTCAACTAGACTGAACAGAAGGAAACCAATCTGGTGTGTGAAACATTATTTCTGGTGTGTCTGGGTGGGTATTTCTGGAGGATGACAGTGTGTGTGAGGGGACAGTGTGAGGAAGATTCACCCTCAGTGTGAGGAGGTTCTACCTACTCCAGTAACAGTAGTCCAGATGGACCAAGTGAATAAACACAGTGTCTTAGTTAGGGTTTTATTGCTGTGGTGTGACACCATGACCACAGCAACTCTTATGAGGGAAAAGTTTAAATTAAGGCTGGCTTACAGTTTCAGAAGTTTAGTCCATTAACATCATGGTGGGAAGCAGTGTGCAGGCAGACATGGTACTGGAGAAGGAGCTGAGAGTTCCACATCTAGATCAGCAAGCAGAGAGGGTGACACTGGGTCTGGCTTGAGCATTTGAAACCTCAAAGCCCACTTCCAGTGACACACTTCCTCCAAAAAGGCCACACCTCCTAATAGTACAACTCCTTATAAGCCCTATGGGGGCCATTTTCATTCAAACCACCACAGCAAGAAAGGCAGATTCTCTCTTTCTTCTAAAGGTGGATCTCTTTCATCTGCTTGGGCATCAGAATCCCAAGGTTTGTCCGTTGGGCTCCGAGCTTTGTCCCACTGGCCTCGTGAGGCTCTGGGAATTTCAGCATGGGACCAATAATCACATCATTGACTTGCTTGGTTCTATGGTTTTCTAACTTGAACAGAGTCACATGCCCATTTCTTTGAATCTTCAGCTTCCGGTGAGTCACTGTGGGACACCTTGGCTCCTACAGTCACATGGGTTCATTTCCCCAGTCAATCACGCAACCAGCCAATCAATCAGTCTTCTCTATCTTAGTCTATCATCTATTTGTTTCCTCTCTCTTACTATTTTTGTCTCTCTGAAGAAGCCTAACCACGGTGTACAGTATTTTCTTCTCTTACGGAAGAAAAACAAATTCTTCCACTAATAAAAAATCATCCCTGTAAGCGTCCCCCACCCCATCCTAACATGTAAACTTCTATATTACCCTTTAGCTTTTGATTGCTTTATGGCTTGTAGTTTTCTCTAGGGAACACACCAACGCTGCTCCTTCAGGATCATACTTTGCTTTGAAAACAGAAGCGACCTCGTTCCATTTTCCTTAGGATTTTCAAAGTTGTGGTGAAAGAAATAAATCAGCCCTCACCTTGCCACCGCTGAGAGCAACAGGACCTGACTGCTTCGCTCTGCTTCGCTACTATTGCACTTTTGACTTTATTGATTTATTTAACATTAAAAACTGTTTAGTTCTGATTTCTCATAAGGAAGTTAGGAGATTAACCTATTCCATAGGTGGTTTCTCAAACTATCATCTGTCTATCTATCTATTGTCTCTATTATCTATCTTTTATCTACCTCACTTCCATATATTTTCCTATCTATCTATCTATCTATCTATCTATCTATCTATCTATCATCTATCAGAATAAAATGGGTCTCCTAGTTCTAAAGATCTAATTAGGGACATATATTCAACACTCTGACCTCCATACTAAGATGCACCATTTACCAACTACAACAAATGGTTCAGAACTATAAACTTTACGTTTATTTTATAATTTACTGTTATAAAGACAACCAGATGAGATGGGGGCATATCTGTCTCTCACAATCCTCTTACCAACAATTATTCAAACCTTTCAGAAATAGAAAGAAAAACAAAAACCAGTTGCTCAGAAAAACGAACAACTTAAGAATATGACATCAGCAATGGATAACAAATATCAAATCTAAATTTTTTGAAGGAGTAAATGCTTTATCTATTAGGCTGTACTTCCTTCCCAAAGCATCTGCATCTATGCTCCACCTTTATTCTGAAGGTGCACATCTAAGGTAGGGTCTTCATGCTACAGTATCACTTTAAAACTGTAGTAAGGAAATTTCACTGAGTGAAGACAGCTTAGTTATGTCTCTGGTTCTGTCAGAAGTTTGGAGTATGTTTTGGAGAGTGATTGCCTCCTTTATCTCCTCTCTTTCATTCTCCTTCTTCCAGAGTCTACGCAGGTGGGCCTTGAACTCATGATCTTCCTGCCTCAGTTTCCCAAGAGTATTGAAAGTACAGGTGTGACCTACTGCACATAGCTTAGTAATTTTACTCATGGAGACCTTGTTTCTTAGAGTACTGGTGAGATGGCTTAGAAACTTGCTGTGCAAACCTGGCTACCTGAATTCGATTCCAGAAACATACAAACAAATGAAAAGAGAGAATTGAATCCACAAAGTTGTTCTGTGATTTCTATTACACAACACACAATAACAAGCAAACAAACATTTGAAATATCTGCTATGGAGGGAAACTGAAGCAGGAAGATTGCAGTGATTTGGGGACCAACTTTGGCTAAATACATCATCTGTTATTCATCATTACAATGTGAATCTGTACCAAAAAAAGTTATGCCATGGGATGCATATGGCATCTATTCACTTATAGTAGGATTTTAACTATATAGTAGAGGATATCGATACTACAACCAACACACCAAAGGGAACATGGACATAGACTTTTTATTTTTTTATTCTTTTTTATCTGTTTGTCTGTTTATTTGTTTGTTTGTTTTTTAGTTCTCTCTCCCTGGCAATGAGACACTTTTCACTGGTGGTACTGCCTCGTAGACCCCCAATGTATGAGGAGGCTCTTGGCCCTCATATGACCTCTGAACTGGGGTGAGGGGCTGTTATATAGGGACACTCCACTCCAGAGAAGTGGGATGGAAGGGTTAGGGGGGTAAAGAAAAAAAATGAAATGTGAAGTTTTGGCCTTTTGCTACTAATTGTCATAAACTGTTTAGGATAATTAAGAAATGCAAACTAATAGTCATGCAAGCCTGTCATTTTGGTAGGTACTATGACAGTCTATTATAGTTATTTTCTAAGCTAATCAGAAATCAAGTTGCTAAGAGACAAGCAACATTTGCTTATCCTAATATAAGAGATAGATAGGGCCTCTTCAAAAACCTCAAGAGATCTGCAGAATATGGCATTCAAAGATGTTTTCTTAACTTTAGATTTTTGATATCGAGACATGTCAACTCCTGACAGCACCCCCTATTCTACTCCAAGTAGAAGAGGAGCATCGAAGAATCTCCAGTGAGAGATGATTGAATTAGTGGCAAGCCTATCTCATGGCAGGAAAAACTCCTTGCTCCAACTGTAGGCAGAATGCTGTCCAAAAAGGACAAAACTTGGAAGCAGGTAAGTCGACAGCCTAGCTCTGCCAAGACAGGGTAGGCAAGTCCTTCATAATTCCTGCTCTACAACCAATGTCTGTCAGAGAAATGGGGCCAAATGACTGAAGATTGATGCTGTAATGTATGGAGAGAAAATGGGAACTGTCCAGGCAGCCACTGGTATGTCATAGTTTGGGAAGCTGCAGGCCCTGCACTTCCTATATAATCAGATATATTTATCCCTCTCAGGTCTCTGAGGTGGTTGAAGAATAGATAGCTAGGGTCACATAGTTAAATTTTGAGTTGTTTAGGAATCAAGAGGGTGTTCTGGATCTAAGAAGATGTTTTTAAAAGTGTGATGAAAGTTAGGATGAAAGTTGAGTTGAATATAGAACTTTAAACTCATGGAGATGAGTAGGTAGTAGAATGTTAAAGCCAGGTGCCAAATACATATAGACTGGACATTGGGATTGTATGCTAAGCCATATAACTCTCATAATTGTGGTCTAATTACCTTTGTTGTTTTGTATTGTATTTATTATTATAAGAGAAAGAGCCATTTGTTGGACTGAAAGGGGGAGCTGTTGGGGGAAAAAGATATACCTTAAACTTAAAAAAAAAGGAAGGGGATGGGTGGGTTGAGGTGGAAGAGGGTGGGAGGATGGAACTGGAGGGGGGAGTAGGGAGGGATTGCGATTGAGGTGTAACTTGAAGAAATAAAAAATAAAGTAAAAAAAAAACCCTATAGATTTATAGCTTTCTTTTCTTTTTTTTTTTTTTTTTTTGGTTTTTTGAGACAGGGTTTCTCTGTGTAACAGCTCTGGCTGTCCTGGTCTCACTTTTGTAGACCAGGCTGGCCTCGAACTCACAGAGATCTGCCTGCCTCTGCCTCCCAAGTGCTGGAATTAAAGGCGTGCACCACAACCGCCCGGCTATAGCTTTCTTTATTTTGCTATCATTCTAGTAATTTATAACTTATGTGGGATGGAGGGCCAAGAGTTTGGACAGTTATTTATTTATTTATTTATTTATTTATGTATTTATTTATTTATTTGCTGAAATAATTAAAAAAAATTCTCTACTTTCCCATCCCATCTTTCCTGGGAAAGTCTAGAATTTTTTCTCCCTATTCTTAGCCAACTTTTAAAAATTCTTCTCTGATCCAATGGTACTTGTTTATGGTGTGTTTCAACAATCTGCATGTCAGGAGGCACACCACAGCTTCATTGAGATTTGAAAACTTTTTTTTTCAAACTGACCCAACACACATGCAGCTTCCCTAGTCAGCTGCCAAGTCTTGCTACACTGTTGGTCTGCTGTCAAGCTAACAGAGTTGTAAATTAAGTAAAGCAACTGTCTTAACCCTGGGAAGCTGAACTTAGAAGATATTTTATCAAAATAAATGATATGAGTTAAATAATTTAGGCCTCTATTTGACTTAATTATGGGTCACAGTTTTACAGGGCACCCAGATGGTTTAGGAAGCTCAGATCCTCCCAGTGAATGCCTGGCTGGAGCTAAGGAACACCATCAATCAATTTACATTATGACATTGCAGTTTACAACAAAGATCACTCTGGCTTTTCTGCTCAGGTAGGAGAGGAGATGTTACAACAGTCCAGACTCTAAGCTGGGACATTCTGACTTGGATTCCATCTTCCCTTTGGATTTTGTGAAAAATCTCTAGGTTCCACAGTGGTCATAGAGTTGGCCAAACTTTGATAGCCAATAGACTTCTAATTAATGAATGAGTAAAAAAAAAAGATCTCATAACCCCAGCTACAATGGATATAGACCTACAGTGTTCCAGGAATGGTACCAGATGGAGCAAGCTTATTTTTAACTTATATCTTTATATAGCATATAACATGTTAACTTATATCTTTAACTTATATTTAATTATCAGAATATCTCCAAAGTAACAATGAGAAAGTTGACTGAGACTGTAGGCTACATAAACACATGTCCTTTTGTTTGTTGTTTTGGGATCCTGACTACTCCTTAAAGCTACTCTCTGGTTTCTGAACAGTCATTCTTACTCTGTGTTCACTCTGCCATTTCTGATCATCTACTGTGTCCCATTCCTTTAATACAATCTACCTTTTTCTCTGTCTCTTTTTTTTGTTATTGCTTCTCACATTTCTTGTCTCTTTTCACCCCTATACTTTACACTGTCTCTGGGGATATTGACAACCTTCCCTCTAAGCCATAATTTGTGTTAGCTTTCAGTGACATTTTCTCATGCTATGTTGGAAAAATAATCTTGGTGGCATGTAAGTGTACCAGTAACATACCATTACACTTTTGTCCTGGCCACTCAAAAAGGAGAGAGGAAAAAAAGATAGAGGGGGAAAAGCTAGCAACATTCATTCTGAAAAAGAAGAAACTTGTGCTAAAGGGTGTTCTATTATACTAGCTTAGTGTATATAAGACTCCACTCTTAAAAATTGAAATTTCTGGGGATAGCCTGAATTCTCTTCTTCATGGACCATCAAATGATTATTATTTATAATTTGAGGGTCCTATTGTTAATACTTCCCAAGGCAGTGGCCCTTTAAAGACCAATTGCAGCACCAACTAGATATCAGTGACTTAGAGGGCTAGGGTAGGGGTGCAGAGATGGCTCGGTGGTTAAGGATCGTTTCTGCTCTTGCAGAGGATCTGGGTTCAGTTCTTAGCATGCAGATTATGTGGCTTACAACCACATGTAGCTCTAGCTCCAACAAGCTCAATACCTCTGGCCTCTGTGGGCATTTGTACTCATATGCTCTCTCTCTCTCTCTCTCTCTCTCTCTCTCTCTCACACACACACACACACACACACACACACACACACACACACACACACAAACATATACACCCAGCATTAAACATAAATATCAAAAAAAGAAAGCTGGAACAAAAATGTTCATAAAGACCAAATATGCTCTGATTCAGTATCTAATATACAATTGTTTCTCTGACCTCCAGAATTGATGGATCTAGAAGTAGTCAAGGACTGGGAATGGGAATGGTATCATTCAGCACTCCCCCTAGCCATCCACCATCAAAAGTTTCATTTCCTATTCCTATGCTGGATGAGAAAGCTTAGTTCCAGGCAGAAAAATTCTTCCACTGAGAACCACACCAACGATTTCACTGACATGGAAGCTAAAACTGTCACCAGGCTACTTGGCCTTCTCCTTCCCTCGAATCAACAGGCATAGCAGGCGTTAATTCCTGATTATCAGGTTGAACTGCTACCGTCCAGTGGGGTAAGGATGGGTTTGGAGGATGTGAAATACTTTAGGCCTTAAGAGACCTTTTTGTATCACTGTGCTATCTGACTGAGGTAAATGGAAAACTATAATTCAGTTCAAGTAGGATCATGAATGACCGAGACCTTTCAGGATTTGTTACAGAGAGGAAGACTATAATTGTCGTACATATACTCCTTGTTTTGTAAATGTGTGTGTGTTGTCTTCCTTCTTAACCCTTATCATAGAGCTAAGTGTCTTAGTTAGGATTTTCATTGCTGTGAGTAAACACCTCGAGCAAGAGCAACTTGAGGGGGAAAGGGTTTATTTTGCTTACTTTTCCATATCACAGCTCATTATTGAAGATAGTCATGGTAGGAATATGGAGGC
>CAJQZJ010032284.1:7923423-7941313 GCA_907164525.1 Lophiomys imhausi
TTCATTATTGAAGATAGTCATGGTAGGAATATGGAGGCAGAGGCTGACACAGAGGCAATAGAGGAGTGCTGTTTACTGGCTTGCTCCCATGGCTTGCTCAGCCTGCTTACTTACAGCATCCAACACCACCAGCCCAGGAATGACCCTGCCCACACTGAGCTGGGTCCTCCCATGTCAATCATAAAGCAAGAAAATATAACACAGGCTTTCTCACAGGCCAACCCAGTGTGTGTGTGTGTGTGTGTGTGTGTGTGTGTGTTATTTTCTTAATTGTGATTTACTCCTCCAAAAATGACTCCAGTTTGTATCAAATTAACATAAAACTAGCAAGGACAAGATTTAATAACATAATATTTAAGTAGCAGGAGATGGAGAAGAGTAAACATCACTTAAAGACTTTCTCTCCTCTTCTAGGAAATGTGTTTAGTACATTTTGGGTAGTTCTAGGAGATGTTATGGCACTATTGGCTTTATCTAGAGATTAATCATGGATTTAGGCAATGTATATAAGTGTTACTTCTGAAAAGTAGTTGGAATGTTTAACTTTATACTTAGAATCATTAATTTCATACTTGACCTCCAATGGACCAGGGTTTCCAGATATCTGATTAAACTCTCTCTCTCTCTCTCTCTCTCTCTCTCTCTCTCTCACACACTCTCTCTCTCTGTGTGTGTGTTTGCGAGGCAATTTCTTAGATGAGTTTAGCATTTGAATTAACAGACTCAGTAGTAGATTAGTACATTAGTAGATGGTATGTGGCCATTTGTAGGAACTTCAGCCTTCACCAATTCTTTTTTTTTCTCAACATTTATTTATTTCTTCAAGTTACATCTCAATCACAGTCCCCTCCCTTTTCCCCCTCCTAGTCCTACTCTCCTACCTTCTTCCCCCTCAGCCTCTTATCTGCTTTTTTAATGTAAGGTGTATCTTTTTCCCTTCAGCAGCCCCCATTTTAGTCCAATAAATGGCTCTTATTCTTATAATGGTTAATACAATACAAAACAATAAGAACAATTATGCCAAAATTATGAAAATTATAAGGTATAACAAACATTCCCAATATCCAGTCCATGCATATTTGGCAACTGATATTAATATTCTATTATTTATCTCAATGAGTTTAAGGTTCTATACCTAACTCAGTTTCCATCCTAACTTGCTTTGCCAACTTAAAAAAATCTTCTTAGACCAGAACATTCCTTTTATTCCTAAACAACTTAAACTTTAACTGTGAAACTGTAACTATCTAGTCTTCAACCTCATCAGAGACCTGAGAAGGAAAAATATATCTGAATAAACAGGAAGTGCAGAGCCAACAGCTTTCAAAACTAAGAAATGACAGACAACTGGCTGCCTGGACAGTCGCCAATTTCTTTCTATAGCATTGTAGCATCTGTCTAAAGCCTTTTGGCCTGGTATCGCTGACAAACATTAATTGTAAATCAGTAATTTTGAAGGACTTGCTTTCCCTGTCTTGGCAGAGCTAGGCTGTCAACTTACCTCTTCCCTGTTTTGTCCTTTTCGGGCAACATTCTATCTTCAGTTGAAGCAAGGGCTTTTTTTTTGCCCAGTGACAAGCTTGCTACTAATGCAGCCATCTCTAAATGGAGATTCTTTGATGAAAATTTGTATTTGTTTTGTTTGAGGCAGGGTTTCTCAGTGTACCCCTGGCTGTCCTGGAACTTTCTCCGTAGACCAGCCTGGTCTCGAACTCACAGAGATCTGCTGCCTCTGTCTCCCGAGTGCTGGGATTCAAGGAGTGTGCCATCATGGCTGGCTGAGCCAATTCTTAATAAATTCCTCTGAATGTATAACTATACTCAAAATATAGTAATATAATAATATAGAATAGGGGATCCAAGATGGCGGCGGCCGGCTCTGACATATTTTGATTTCGGGGTCAACAGTCACAAGGCGGTAAGTGTTGCAGGACACTGTACAAAGGGCACGACCCCTTCTAAATCTCACCCAGCTACACAGGGACCATGGAAGATGCCTGGGCAGGATGCCCCTTCCAACTCTCAGACACACTAGGGAGCCTCTGGACCCGGGAATTGGGATAACCCATCCCCCAAAATGAGAAATCCCCGGTAAGTTCCAACCTAATACCCAGCCGGCAGATTCAGAAACCACGCAGAGATAATCCCCACCCCGCTGGGCACTCCCAGGTCTCACACAGTCGATCCAATTATCTGGGAAAGGTTGCGACCCTTGGAAGTGAAGTAGCTCCACTGCAAAGTGCCTTCAGATGGCAGTCTGTGACATCACTGGCCAGTTTCCAAGCCGCGGGAGTGGCAAGGCTATTGGAGCTAAACTGCAGATTTACCCCCTACAGGAACCAACCCCGGGCAAACTGTGAGATATTTGAAACTGTCCTATATCAAACTTTTTTTACTAGTAAGGGCCCTTCCAGCAGGGAATCAGAGCTTACTTGTACACAGCTCCGCCGCCTGAATTAATTAGGTCTCCACCTGGGAGGTGGGACTGAATGACTCACCTTATAGGGGTGGAGTAAGGCAACTCCTACACCACAGTGCCCCCTTTGACCCAAGTCCAGAAGACAGCAAAAAAAATAATTCCACATGGCCAGAGGCCGCAGACCAAAAAAAAAAAAAAAAAAAAAAAACCAGAGCGAAATGTCTCCAACAAAAGAAAGCAATGCTATTCCGTTCAGCCCGAACCACCTCACCACAACTGAAACACATGAAAACGATGACAATTCTACATTATGGAAAGTGATAAAGTCCCTTCAAGAAGAACTTAAAACTATGAAGGAATTCAAAGAAGCCACAATTCTACAAGTCAAAACAACGAATAACATCATTAAAGAGCTCCAAGCCAAGGTGACCCAGCTTGAACAGGAAAAGGATAAAGCAATGAAAGATCTCCAGACAAAAACAAGCAAACTGGAGAAGGAAATGTACAAAACAAATGCTACCATTCAAGACATGAAAATAGAAATGAAAACAATAAAGAAAACACAGTCAGAGTTAAAAGAGGAAATGGAGAATCAAGAGAAGAGAACAGGAACTATGGATGTGAGTATGAAAAATAGGATGCAAGAGATGGAAGACAGGATCTCAGGCATGGAAGATTCGATGGAAGAAATCAGTACAACATCCAAAGAAAATGAGAAGGCTAAAAAATCTCTCACCCACAACATCCAAGAAATCAAGGACTCAATGAAAAGACGGAACCTAAGAATTATTGGCATAGAGGAAAGAGAAGACTCCCGACTCCATGGTCCAGGAAATATCTTCAACAAAATCATAGAAGAAAACTTCCCAAACCTAAAGAAAGAGATGCCAGTAAAAATCCAAGAGGCTTACAGAACACCAAACAGATTAGATCAGAAAAGAAACTCCTCTCGCCACATAATAATAGAAACTCCAAATGCAGAGAGCAAAGAAAGGATATTAAAAGCTGTAAGAGAAAAAGGCCAAGTCACATACAATGACAGACCCATCAGAATCACACCTAACTTCTCAGAAACTTTAAAAGCTAGAAGGGCCTGGACAGATGTCCTACAAGCCCTGAGAGAACATAGGTGCCCAGCCAGACTACTATACTCAGCAAAACTCTCTATCAACATAGAAGGAGAAAACAAGATATTCCATGACAAAATCAAATTCAAACAATATCTCCTCACAAACCTAGCCCTACAGAAGATCCTAGAAGGAAAATTCCAACAGAGAGAAGATAACTACACCCAAGAAAACAGAGGAAATAGAAACCTCCACAGCAACTAAGCAAAAGAGAAACACAAGACAGCCAGCTATACCAAAATAATGGGAAATAACAACCCCTGGTCACTAATATCCATCAACATCAATGTACTCAACTCACCAATAAAAAGACACAGACTTACAGACTGGATCCGTAAACAAGACCCATCTTTTTGCTGCATACAAGAAACACATCTCACTATTGAAGATAAACACTACCTCAGAGTAAAGGGCTGGGAAAAGGTTTTCCAAGCAAATGGACCCAGGAAACAAGCTGGAGTAGCCACCCTAATATCAAACAAAATAGACTTCCAATTGAAGTTAATAAAAAAAAAGACAGAGAAGGGCATTACATACTCATTAAAGGAAATATCTACCAAGAGGTCATCTCAATATTGAACATCTATGCTCCAAATACAAAGGCACCTACATTTATAAAAGAAACGCTTCTAAAACTTAAATCTCACATTGATCCAAACACTTTAATAGTGGGAGACTTCAACACCCCACTCACAACTATGGACAGATCATCAAGACAGAAGCCAAACAGAGAAATAATGAGTCTAACAGAGATCATGAACCAAATGGACCTAACAGATATCTACAGAACGTTTCACCCAAACACAAAAGAATACACCTTCTTCTCAGCACCTCATGGAACCTTCTCCAAAATCGACCATATAATTGGAAACAAAGATAGCCTCAACAGATACAAGAAAATTGAAATAACCCCTTGTATCTTATCAGATCACCATGGAATAAAGCTGGACTTCAATAGCAAAAGAATCAACAGAAAGTCTACACTCACATGGAAATTGAACAACTCTTTACTAGAGGACCACTGGGTCAGGGAAGAAATAAAGAAGGAAATCAAAGACTTCTTAAAATCCAACGAAAATGAAGATACAACATACTCAAACCTATGGGACACAATGAAAGAAAGCTGTGCTACGAGGAAAGCTCATAGCACTAAGTGCCTTCAAAAAGAAAATTGTGACAGCTCATATTAGGGAATTAACAGCTAAACTGGGTGAATTGGAAAAAAAAGAAGCAAACACTCCCAAGAGGAGCAGAAGGCAGGAGATCATCAAACTTAGGGCTGAAATCAACAACTTAGAAACAAAAAGAACTATACAAAGAATCAATGAAACCAAGAATTGGTTCTTTGAGAAAATCAACAAAATAGACAAACCCTTAGCCAAATTAACTAAAAGACAGAGGGAGGAAACACAAATCAACAAAATCAGAAATGAAAAGGGTGAAATAACAACAGACATTGAGGAAATCCAGAGAATATTTGGATCCTACTTTAAAAATCTATACTCCACTAAATTTGAAAACTTAAGTGAAATGGACAATTTTCTTGATAGATTCCACCTACCGAAGCTAAATCAAGATCAGATAAACAGACTAAACAGCCCTATAACCCCTAAGGAAATAGAAACAGTCATTAAAAATCTCCCAACCAAAAAAAGCCCAGAGCCAGATGGCTTTAGCACGGAATTCTACCGGACCTTCAAAGAGGAGCTAACACCAATACTTTTCAAACTCTTTCACAAAATAGAATCTGAAAGAACATTGCCAAACTCATTCTACGAGGCCACAGTCACCCTGATTCCTAAACCACACAAAGACCCAAAAAAGAAAGAGAACTTCAGACCAATCTCCCTCATGAACATAGATGCAAAAATACTTAATAAAATACTAGCAAACCGAATTCAAGAACACATCAAAAGTATCATACACCATGATCAAGTAGGCTTCATCCCAGGAATATAGGGGTGGTTCAACACACGAAAATCTATCAACGTCATTCAACATATAAACAACATGAAAGAAAAAAACCACATGATAATCTCGCTAGATGCAGAAAAAGCATTTGACAAAATCCAACATTCCTTCATGCTAAAAGTTCTGAAGAGAACGGGCATACAAGGGCCGTACCTAGAAATAATAAAGGCAATATACAGCAGGCCAGTGGCCATCATCAAAATAAATGGAGAGAAACTTGAAGCATTTCCTCTAAACTCAGGGACAAGACAAGGATGTCCACTTTCACCATATCTCTTCAATATAGTACTTGAAGTTCTTGCTAGAG
Organism: Lophiomys imhausi; assembly: GCA_907164525.1. Lineage (NCBI taxonomy): Eukaryota > Metazoa > Chordata > Mammalia > Rodentia > Muridae > Lophiomys > Lophiomys imhausi. The sequence goes on from CAJQZJ010032284.1 coordinate 7,929,248, forward strand.
CAATAAGACAACTAAAGGAGATCAAGGGGATAAACATAGGAAACGAAGAAGTCAAATTATCCCTATTTGCAGATGATATGATAGTATACGTAAGCGACCCCAAAAATTCCACCAGAGAACTCTTACATTTGATAAAAACCTTCTACAAAGTGGCTGGATACAAAATTAATTCAAAAAAAATCAGAAGCCCTTCTTTATACAACAAACAAATGGGCTGAGAAAGAAATAAGGGAAACACCCTCCTTCACAATAGCCACAAACAACATAAAATACCTGGGGGTAACTCTAACCAAGCAAGTAAAGGACAACAAGAACTTCAAGCCCTTGAGGAAAGAAATGGAAGAGGCCTTTAGAAGATGGAAAGATCTCCCATGCTCATGGATAGGTAGGATCAACATAATAAAAATGGCCATCCTGGGGGGAGTAGGGAGGGTATTGTGACTGAGATGTAACTTGAAGAAATAAAAAATAAATTATTAAAAAAATGGCCATCCTACCAAAAACAATATATAGATTCAATGCAATTCCTATCAAAATACTAACACAATGTTTTATAGACTTGGAAAGAGCTAGTCTCAATTTCATATGGAACAACAAAAAGCCCAGAATAGCTAAATCAATCCTGTACAAAAAAAAAACCAATATCTGGAGGTATTACCATCCCAGATTTCAAGCTGTACTACAGAGCAATAGTTGTAAAAACAGCATGGTATTGGTATAGAAACAAACCAGTAGATCAATGGAATCGAATTAAAGATCCAGAAATAGACCCACACACTTATGGCCACCTAATTTTTGACAAAGAAGCCAAAACAGCACAATGGAAGAAGAACAGCATCTTCAACAAATGGTGCTGGTCCAACTGGATGTCCATTTGTAAAAGAATGAAGTTAGACCCATACTTATCACCTTGTACAAAACTTAAGTCCGTGGATCAAAGACCTTAACATACGGCCGGTCACACTAAATCTACTAGAAGAAAAAGTGGGAGAAACCCTCGAACTAATTGGCACAGGCGACAACTTTCTGAACAGAACACCAACAGCTCAGGACTTGAGATCAACAATCAATAAATGGGACCTCATGAAACTGAAAAGCTTCTGTAAGGCAAAGGACACTGTCATTCGTACAAAACGGCAGCCTACAGACTGGGAGAAAATCTTAACCAACCCCACATCTGACAGAGGGCTAATATCCAAAATCTACAAAGAACTCAAGAAATTAAATGCCAAGAAACCAAATAATCCAATCAAAAAATGGGGGACAGAGCTAAATAGAGAATTCACAAAGGAGGAATCCCTAATGGCTGAGAGACACTTGAAGAAATGCTCAGCATCCTTAATCATCAGAGAAATGCAACTCAAGACGATTCTGAGATTCCATCTCACACCTGTCAGAATGGCTAAGATCAAAAACTCAAATGACAGCACATGCTGGCAAGGGTGTTGAGAAAGGGGTACCCTACTCCATTGCTGGTGGGAATGCAGGCTTGTGCAACCACTATGGAGGTCAGTCTGGCGATATCTTAGAAAACTTGGAATAGCTCTGCCTCAGGACCCAGCCATACCACTTCTGGGTATACACCCAAATGCCTCTTCACGGAATCATAAGGAAGTTTCCTCATCTATGTTTATAGCAGCCTTATTTGTAATAGCTAGAAACTGGAAACAACCCAGATGTCCCTCAAGTGAAGAATGGGTTAAAAAACTGTGGTACATCTACACAATGGAATATTATTCGGCTATCAGGAACAATGAAATTATGTAATTTGCAGCCAAATGGATGGAACTAGAAAAGCTCATCCTGCGTGAACTAACCCAGACTCAGAAGGACACATATGGCATCTATTCACTTATAGTAGGATTTTAGCTATATAGTAGAAGGTATCGATACTACAACTAATACACCAGGGGGAACTTGGTCATAGACTTCTTATTTTTAATTTTTATTGTTTATTTATTTTTTATATATTAGTTATATTTTTTTCTATTTTTTAGTCTTTTTTATCTATTGTATGCTTATTTGTTTGTTTGTTTAGTAGTTCTCTCTCCCGGGTAACGAGACACTTTTCACTGATGGTACTGCTTCGTAGATCCCCAATGAATGAAGAGGCTCTTGGCCCTCATACGACCTCTCAACTGAGATGAGGGACTGTTATATAAGGACACCCCACCCCAGAGAAATGGGATGGAAGGGTTAGGAGGTAAAGAAAAAAAATGAAATGTGATGTTTCGGCCTTTTACTACTAACTGTCATAAATTGTTTAGGATAATTAAGAAATGCAAACTAATGGTTATGCAAGCCGGTCATTCTGTTAGGTACTATGACAGCCTATTATAGTTACTTTCTAAGCTAATCAGAAATAAACCTGCTACGAGACAAGCAACATCTGCTTACCCTAATATAAGAGATAGATAGGGCCTCTTCAAAAACCTCAAGAGATCTGCAGAATATGGCATTCAAAGATGTTTTCGTAACTTTAGATTTTTTTATATTAAGACATATCAACTCCTGACAGCACCCCCTATTCTCCTCCAAGTAGAAGCTGAGCATCGAAGAATGTCCAGTGGGAGATGATTGAATTAGTCGCAAGCCTATCTCTTGGTAGGAAAAGCCCCTTGCTCCAACTGTAGACAGAATGCTGTCTAAACGGGACAAAACCTGGAAGCAGGTAAGTCGACAGCCTAGCTCTGCCAAGACAGGGTAGGTAAGTCCTTCATAACCCCTGCTCTACAATCAATGTCTGTCAGAGAAACGGGGCCAAACGACTGAAGAGCGATGCTGGAATGTATGGAAAGAAAATGGAAACTGTCCAGGCAGCCACTGGTATGTCATTTCTTAGTTTGGGAAGCTGCAGGCCCTGTACTTCCTGTAAAATCAGATATATTTATCCCTCTCAGGTCTCTGAGGTGGTTGAAGAACAGATAGCTAGAGTCTCATAATTAAATTTTGAGTTGTTTAGGAGTCAAGAGAGTGTTATAGATCTAAGAAGATACTTTTAAAATTTTGTTGCAAGTTAGTATGAATGTTGAGTCAGATATAGAACTTTAAACTCATGGAGATGTTTAGATAGTAGAATGTTAAAGTCAGGTACCAAATACATATGGACTGGTCATTGGAAATGTACGTTAAGCCATATAACCCTCATAACTGTGGCCTAATTACCTCTGTTGTACTGTATTGTATTTATTATTATAAGAGAAAGAGCCATTTGTTGGACTGAAAGGGGAAACTGTAGGGAGAAATAAGATATACCTTAAACTTAAAAGAAAAAAAAAAGGGAAGATGATGGGGGGTTGAGGGTGGGAGGGTGGGACTGGAGAGGGAATAGGGAGGGGACTGCGATTGAGATGTAACTTGAAGAAATAAAAAGTAAAGGAAAAAAATAAATAAATAAATATAAAAAATAATATAGTATAATTTGTAATTATTATATAACAAAACACACACACACACACACACATAGATATGTTCCTGCTTTTTCCCTTAAAAGCCCAACTCATGAAGTTGTCACATGTGCCAATGAGTTGGAGGATATCCTCCACTTTCTCTTCTATTAGATTAATGTGTCAGGCTTTATATTAAGGTATTTTATCCACTTGGACTTAAGTTTTGTGCAAGGTGGTAAGTATGAGTCTATTTGCATTCTTTAACATGTCAACATCCAGTTAGATCTAGCACCATTTGTTGAAGATGCTGTCCTTTTTCTATTGTACGGTTTTGGCTTCTTTGTGAAAAATTAAGTGACCATAGGTGTGTGGGTTCATTTCTGGGTTTTTATTACTATTGCTCTATAGAATAGCTTGAAATATTGGATGGTGATACCTCCAGATTTTTTTTTATTGTACAGGATCAGGCTCTAAGACCAACAATCAATAAATGGGACCTCATGAAACTGAAAAGTTTCTGTAAGGTAAAGGACACTGTCATTTGAACAAAACGGCAACCTACAGATTGGGAAAGATCTTTACCAACCCCACATCTGATAGAGGGCTAATATCCAAAATCTACAAAGAACTCAATAAATTAAATGCCAAGAAACCAAATAATCCAATCAAAAACTGGGAAACAGAGCTAAACCGAGAATTCACAAAGGAGGAATCTCTAATGGCTGAGAGACACTTGAAGAAACGCTCAACATCCTTAATCAGAGAAATGCAACTCAAGACAACTCTGAGATTCCATCTCACACCTGTCAGAATGGCTGAGATCAAAAACTCAAATGACAGCACATGCTGGCAAGGTTGTAGAGAAAGGGGAACACTCCTCTATTGCTGGTGGGAGTGCAAGCTTATACAACCACTATGGAAATCAGTCTGGCAATATCTTAGAAAACTTGGAATAGTTCTACCTCAAGACCCAGCCATACCATTTCTGGGTATCCATCCAAATGATTCCTCACCAAACCACAAGGATGTTTCCTCATCTATGTTCATAGCAGCTTTATTTGTAATAGCTAGAAACTGGAAACAACCCAGATGTCCCTCAACTGATGAATGGATAAAAAAACTGTGGTGCATTTACACAATGGAATACTACTCAGCTATCAGAAACAAGGAAATCATGCAATTTGTAGCCCAATGGATCGAACTAGAAAAACTCATCCCAAGTGAGCTAACACAGACTCAGAATGATGTACATGGCATCTATTCACTTATAATTGAATTTTAGCCAAATAGTACAGGATAATTATCCTACAACCAACACACCAAAAAGGAACATGATCATAGACTTTGTTACCTGTTAGTGGGACACTTTGCCCTAGTGGTGTTGCCATATAGTCCCCCAGTGCAAGAGGAAGCTCTTAGCCCTCATATGACTGCTGAACTGGGGTATTGATATGTAGGGACACCCCACACTGGAGGAGAAGGATAGGTGGGAGGGGGGTAGAGGGTGGAAAGATGGGACCGGGATGGGTGGAAAGAGAACACTATGATGGATATGTAACTTGAAGTAATAAATAAACATAAATAAATAAATAAATAACCCCAAACTCATATACATCTTCTATTTGTTACAGGTGATAAATGATTCAGTTTATTCAGTAGGTGTGAATTAGGTCACATTTGGTTATAAGTTACAAACAATGTAAATAAAAGTGAATTAGCAAAGAGAGAGAGGGGGAGAGAGACAGAGAGACAGAGAGAGAGAGAGAGAGAGAGAGAGAGAGAATTTATATTAGGAACTTATGGAGGTATGCACCGGTTTAGGTAGGCCTTGGGGAGAGTTGGAGCCCAGGACACACATGCCTGGTCCTAGTTGTTTTGAGTTCAGCCCTCTTCAGTTTTGGCTCCACAAATAACAGAACAGAGGGCTATGTCCTACAGCTCTCTCTTCAAGCTATCTGAGCTCTTCCCACATCTTCATCTGCTGCTAGTTCTTTTTGTGTGTGCCAACCTTTAGATTTCAATCGAGTTACAACTTGCAGTGGACACCATGTTTCTACTGTAGGTGAATTCTGTTTCAGAGAAAGTAGGATTCTCAACAAACTAAATGATGACCCCCTAAATTCTGGAGAGGTTAGACTAATTACAGAGTATCCACATGATGAAGCATAACAGGCCCTTCAAAATCACTGAGGAAGAATTTCAGTGACATACAAAATGCTGATAACATAATTTCAGTAAAAATCAAAGAGCAAGAAACTACATAGCTGGCTTGATTCCAATTACATTAGAAATGAAGACACCCCCACGGAGATGAATATAAACTTATTAGTGATTATATAGACTATTGAATCCAGAAAAGCAGTCTCTTCTAAATAGCTCTTATTCCTTCTATAAAAATAAAACATATAGCCAAAAATATAAATATGATACTATTAAGCTAAATATGTGTAAATTTTGATTGTGAAGATTATATATATTATATATATACATAAAACTGTATATATGAATATAAATATAAAACATAAAACAAGAAAAAAAATATAAAAGGATTGAGAGAGTGAACCATATATAGAAGGTGCTGAGTACATTTCTTTCTCTCTTTTATTTTTTCTGGTCCATGCTTAGCCCTTATAGGAAATAATTTGTCTAAGTATTGTATACAAGGGCCACATTGACACTGAATAAATTTTAATTTATGTCAACAGAATCAAGATAAAGTGTGTTGGAGAGAGGAAAGAAAAGCTTTTACGGGTTGAAGTAGCCTCTGAGGTGACTTCTAAACTCCAGTTCCTGTCTGATTTTGTAACCTACTCTAGCATGGTTCAATTAAATGCAGCATAATTAAGGGAATAAGACTCACATCTAAATTCACAATAGTGTATGTGTTTACACGTTCTTGGGGCTAATTGCCATTCCTGAGCATCATTTAATGTGCCAGCACACTTTAAGGAGGGCTTATAACTTCACATGTGAACTTCTCTCATTAAGATGGGATCAGATTAGTGTAGAGTCCCCTTGATCTAAACTTACAGACACGGAGACTTGAGAGTGAGTCAACAGTCTGCATTATAGAACAGAGAAGAGACCACGAGGCCTTGGAAGCCCCGACTCTTCCCTCTTTCCTTTCTGTGTTTCTAAAGTTGGAAACTGCTAGTCCATTGTTCTGTCAGAATTTCCCTCAAATGTTCTGTTTGCCTTTGTTTCACAGTGGTGTTTGTGCTGAATTTATTCCCACCTCTCCTTCTCCTAGCATTCTGCTTTCTTAGTAAATCCTGCCTCAATGTACCAATTACCAGCATTTAAAAATGAAACCAACCCACAGATTATATAAATGAAAGGAGAGAAAATAACAGCACTTTGTATAAACAAGGGCAGAGAGACAATTTGTTCTAGTCAAAGACAAATAAAGTTAAATTCTACCCAAATTACCACGTGCCAAGCTAATCAAGAAAGTGGTATTTCTCTAGTGCTATTGTTAAAAATAATTGAAATGACATTTATAAAATTTGGCAGCGGTAAGTTTTTGTTTTTGTGGTTTTTTTTTCTTTTTCTTTTTCTTTTTTTTTATTTTAAGCAGGCCTACAAACCTTTGGATATTTCAGCTCACCCTGAGAACTGCTCGAGTTGTCTGCTCAGCTGAAATAATTGGGCAGCACAGCTTCAGAATATGTGTGTGTGTGTGTGTGTGTGTGTGTGTGTGTGTGTGTGTGTTTTCTGCTTGAGAGAATCAGGAACATCTCTTGGGATTCAAAATAAACCTGGGTATGTTAAAGGGACCTCACCAAACCCCTAGGCCATTCTTTTGAGAATCACTCTGTGGAACTCTCTGATTGTTGATTTCTATACCATCAAGGTGTTCATTTTGAAATTCATTTAACTGTCATATTTTCTTGCATATTTATTGCACACAGAATGTCTTGGATTTTTCCACATTCTAGTCTTATTTTGATATTAATTTAGGCTTTATTGGAGGAGGGGCTATTTAAGAAGGAATCTAGAACAAAGATGAGTAACATGTCTACACTTTGTGCCCCTCTTCTATTCCTCTCTGGGGTCAATATTGTTTAAGGTTATAAAAATCAAACATCTACAAATTATAGCCATGTAACTCTCAGGACTTTTATTAAATTCCCCTCAATTCTATACCAATTCTTAGGGGACTACCACTATCTTCCAATTTGAGCAAAGATTGAATAAAAACTGATCAAGTATGGAATTGAAAAGTCATCTTAAATTTGATCTGCTATTGTTGGAGAGAAAACAGGGCCAAGAAATTTAGCCTAATATGCAACAGGGAGCTGTGGAGGGCTTGTGAACAGAGGGATGACATGATTAAATCTGTCAGTGACACACAAAATTGATTCTTTGATCATTGTTTACATGTTTTTTTCTTCAGTATAAAAGCATAAGATTTATTGTAACAAATCAAAGCCTTCAGGGTTAGAAAGTTAAATCACAGTGGCAGAGAGTGCTCCCACAACAGTCAAGTTGCTTCCATTTTCCCTGGCCTTCCTTAGAGTTAAGTAACTTCTGCTGGCTGGTGGTCTCTGAGTGGTCTGTGCCACATTTGTGCCAAGCAGAAAAGGACTGACATGCCTCCTCCATTTCTTTTCCCACTCAGTCATAGTGTTGGAGGCGATTTGCTTAGCTGGCGAGACATGAGTTTGAACAACAGCCACAGAGGAGACGGGCCTTGGAACAGGACCCAAAAGACAAAACTTTGTTGAATTCTGACACTGATATTCCTCAGTGGCTAAGTTTGTCTTAAGTTCTGAGTTGCATTCAAAGATTTCCTTCTTACCTCTTCTTAGCCATTTCAATGCCAAATGAGTTCAAAGGGTGATAACCATGCTCATGCTTGCTGTAGTAAAAGAAAGTCAAGCACAGACTCAGAAAGATACATCAAATATCTTTTCTCATATGTGGAGTCTAGGTATGATTATCAATTTATCTATCTATCTATCTGTCTGTCTGTCTGTCTATCCATCCATCATATATCTATCTCTCTATCTCTCTATGTATCTGTCTATCATCTATGTATCTATATACCTCTGTATCTATCTATTATCTACCTATCCATTTATCATCTTATCTATCTATATACATATGTACCTATCTACTATCTATTTATCTATCATCTATCTATCTAACAACTACCTATCATCATCTCTTTCTATCATTTATTGATCTATCTATCATCTATCATTTATCTCTCTATCATCTATTTATCTATCATTTATCTACTTTCCTACCTTCTTAAAAATCATTTAAAGGGGACTTGCAATTGGGAAGAAGGGGCACAATAGGTAAGAAGAAAAGATATAATCAAAGAATATAATAAGCATGTATGAAAATATAACAACAAACTCCTTATTTACCCAATGAGTATATGCAAACAAAAATACTAATAGACTCAGAAAGAAAGGAGAGAAAGGCAACCTAAAATAGAAGAGTTTTGCCAAGTGTGGTGGCACACAACTTTAATCCCAGCACTCAAGGGACAGAGGTATGAGGATCTCTGAGTTCAAAGTCAGCCTGGTCTACAGAGCGAGTTCTAGGACAGGCAGAGGTACACAGAGAAACCCTGTCTTAAAAAAACAAAAGCAAAACCAAAAACTCCAAACTGACAAACAAACAAACAAATGAAGCAGAGTTTTACCTTCCACAGCAAAAACCAAACACCAAACCCAACCAGCCAACCAACCAACCAACCAACCAACCAACCAACCAACCAACCAAGCAGCCAACCTGAAAAACAATCAGAAAGTACTAAATCTTGATAAAGTTGTCAGCAAGCACAAACCTTTTTGCATCCCTGACAGAGATATATAAAAGAATTTGGCAAGAAATGTGGAAATTTGTGATGAAATGAAGAATGCCATGGAGTATGGATTAGCAATTCTCACTGAGTTATCTTCTCTAACTATCTATTTTACTATCTAGTTCTGATGTGACATGAAGTACTGGGGTGGGCTGGTGGGGGGTCCATTCTCTGAGAAGGGGAAAGGGGAATGGGACAAAGGATGGGAGGGTAGGATTGGGAGGAGAGGAGGGAGGGGGCTGTGAATTGGATGTTAAAATGAATAAATAAATTTTTAAAAACATCAAAAAAGATCGCACAGGATCTGGGATGCAACTCAGTGGTAGAGTTCTCACCTAGCATCTGTGAAGGTTTGGGTTGAATTCTCAACAGCACTGTGAAGATCATAGTCCCACTATGCAAGATCATACAGGCCTACCGGAATTATCACACCTGCTCTTCTCCTTTGTTGGGAGACAGTGATTGAAGGGAATGAAAATTATTAAAAGACCCCCTAAGTCGGCAGTAGAGCCAGGCCAGCTGCCAGGTGGTTCCCGGAACTTAGCTGACCATGAAAGGGTGGAACCAAGAATGTAGGTCATATGGGTCATGAGCCCTGGGCTCCAGGAACTAGCTGGCCACAAAGCAGATGACTATCATGGGCCCCCAGGGTTTCAGGAACCACAAAGCCGATGGTAAAGTAAGATTAAATTCATTCCTGAGAAAACCAGGTGTAGGATGTTTCCTGCTGACTAACTAATGGGCTGGTACTTTCCACCTGTATTTCCCCTCACCCCTTTGGGTTGTAGTTTAAATACTCTACTCTCCCCCAAATCGTCGTCGCGGCTCCTACCCCTGCGTGGGATACGAGTAGCACCCTCAGTGCACCGAGCCCCCCCCCAAAATAAACCTCTTGCAATTGCATCAAGATCGTCTCTTGAGAGTTTTGGGGGTGGCCGTGATATCCTGAGTGTCGGGAGTCGGGAGACGGACTTCCCTCCCCCGGGTCTTTCATGATGAACTTTAGTTTTTGTTGGGTTATGGCGTAGTTGAAATAGTAAACAGCATGAGGTGATCCACCATTTCTAGCAAAATAAATGAAATATCACTGCCCATGAGTTTTCTTTCTCCCCCCCCCTCCTCTCTCTTTCTCTTAGAATTTGGATATCTTTTAAATACTCAGTTTGAATTATAAATTAAGGAACTGTAAAGAACTCTAGAATATCGTTACAGACGTAAGCTGGAAATGTAAGCATACAATATCATTATGTCTTTTGTAAGCTTATACAAATAGCCAAAACCATAAGGAGAAAGAAAATAAGTGGGCACTGAAGACAAGGCCAAAATAAAAAAAATACAATAAATAGTAGAAGGATTTTCTTAGGATAAATGAGGAGCCTTTGAACTCAGTTTTGAAAATCTAAGATAATAGAAATTGTTGTAAAGAATAAAACTCCTCTGCCCACTTCAAATTCCACTTTGTGGAGCATCTTTGCTGACATACTGTTGTATACCCTCCCATATTGGACTCATAAAACACATAAAATTGACCTTTGATTAAACTTGTGTTACCCCACGATACAGACACATCTCATTATCAATGTGATTTTGATCACCTGGGAACTTTCTTAAAGTACACCTAGTACAACCAATCGCTCTATGTTACCAGGCTTAATTAAAGAGCGGGCATCACTTTTTCTAGCTAAAAGAAAACTTCGAGGGTCAGGGTGAACCTTGAGAGTTAGACCCTTAGACTCTAATCAGCACCATCTCCATTATGCAGTGTCACACACAGAGTGTGGTGTCTGAAGGAGATCAAAATAAACACGATCAGTCTGGATATTAGACTAATTTGTGTTATGCCAATTATGCCTACCACTTGCAAATATATTTTAAGATGATTTTTTTTCAAGTACTCAGGCAACATTTACAGAGTGAAGACCATGTCAATGTTACAGGCTGGGCTGTTGATTTTAAACAGAGTTTTTGGTTGGATGTGATTTGTTTAAGGAAGCAGCAGATGGGGTGGAGATATGGATCAGTGATTGAGAGCAGTACTTCTCTTTCAAAGGACCTGAGTTCAAGTCCACCTGTAACTCCATCTCTTTGGGTATCCAATACCTCAGACCTATTCTGACACTTGCACTCGCATGCCCATACCCACACAGAGGCAAATATAATTAAAATTAAAAAATTTTAAAAAAGGAAGCAGTAGAATGCACCAAAGTCAAAATACAGTCCACTCTCTGACCTCATCATGATAAAGTTTGATATTCACCCTCAAATCAAAGGAATCTCTTTATCTCTAATTCAGCCTGACTATTATTTTAAAAATTCTATTGTTTTAATTCTTCTTCAAAAAATATTTATTTATTTGTTTATTTATTATGTATACAGTATCCGGCCTGCATGTATGCCTGAAGGCCAGAAGAGGGCACCAGATCTTAATATAGAGATTATGAGCCACCATGTCATTCCAGGGAATTGAACTCAGGACTTCTGGAAGGGCAGTCAGGGCTCTTAACTTCTGAGCCATCTCTCCAGCCCCATTTTAATTCTTTATTAGAGTACGTTTCCTTATGGCATTTCCATGATACTTAGTTTTGGTTGATTCACACCCCCACCTTCTCTCCCCCACTTCTCTGGCCTCCTTTCAGCTCGTACCCTTTATTCCATTTCATATTACTTGTGTTCTATTACCACCTGTCCTCTCTTCCCTTAACCCCTCCCCCTTCTTCCTCTTTTTTTTTAATAATTTATTTTTTATTTCTTCAAGTTACATCTCAATCACAATCCCCTCCCTACTCCCCCCTCCAGTCCCACCCTTCCACCCTCCTCCCCCTCAACCTCCCCATCCTCTTCCCTTCCTCTTATGGG